>JAKELH010000053.1:0-278933 GCA_021525015.1 Lactarius pseudohatsudake | reverse complement strand
TGTCTCACTGTAAAGAAAACAGGAGCAAAAGCGCTCGGACATGTATGCCGTAGATCGTGCCGCAAGCGCGCTCGCCAAAATAAAATAAAATGTCGATGAGAAGAAGATTTTGGCGGTTGCAATGGTACAATACATACCAACTCAGGTTCCGATTCGCGCCCAAGTGGTACAATACATGGCAGCTCAGGTTCCGATTCGGGGCTAAGGGCAGTGCCTAATGCCTTGTTGTCATGTCATGTCAATCACCAGGTCAGGTTAGCAAGGCAGCTAGCCCCAGTCACAAAGTTTCAGAGAATGAAAAGGCACATACTGCTTGTGTAAGTTTACCGCAAACGTGGCGTGGAGGCAGGGGGACGTGAAGAGGGGGGGACCCTGCGGCGCGGCATAAGGACCTTAATCGAATTTTGACTTTGAGAGATTCATGTCATCTCCGTCAATTGTCGGCGCTGACGTTGATATTGTGCAAGGCAAACGGCGGCAAGGAGCAGCCGCGGGTTCGGCGCCCTGGCGTCTGGGGGGGTGAATGAACCGTAATCGCTCGGAGGAGCTAAACATGTGTATCCAGTCGGATACCCCTACCTGCGAGTCTGCGGCACGGGGGAAAGGCACGGCCGCCGGGGCCCGTATAGAGAGAGTACAGCGCTGCCTTGGCGATCTGGTGATGGAGCGAGGTTTGCGGTTTCACTCCTCGAATACTGTCACCCGTGTTGGTCGGTGGGTGTGGAGGGGGTGGTCGGAGGAAAGACGACGATCTTGGCGCTGCGCGTACGATCGAACGGACGGGCTGATAGTGGGGTGGTAATGTTTTTCTCGCTCCCAGATGCGTCGGCAATGGTCGAGGAGGTCGTGGCGGCTGGTTCGTCGCTTGGGTGGTCCTTGTGCGTGGCACGGGGTTGTCGTTTGCTATCAGGGAGCATCAGGCCATGGGACACGGTCCTCTGCCGGGCTGGGGGCCTAGCCCACCATCCTCCTGCAGAAGGGGGAGTGAGGGGGGGTAAAAGTGGGCTGGAGGGGGGAAGGGTGGGCAATCGAGTCGAGGCTAGGCGGGAGGCGACTTGTAAGGAATGTTCTTCCTTCGACGGTTGTCTGACCCAGGGGGGCAGTTGGGTTCTGGCTTTGTGGTCAGTCGGAATTCTCCATGGTAATAGCTACCATCATTTTATTTTATTTTGCACGAGGGAGCCTTCGAGAACGGCCGCTCATCGGATGGGTATTGAAGGCGGTGGTGTGACGAGAGGAGGGAGCGACATGGCCCAGATTTGCTGGGCGTGGTGGGAACGCATTGAATATGGAAAGATGTTTCCCGATGGTTAGTTGGGTGTCCAAACATAGAGTCACTATTCACCCGTTTCGCCCGGCACTAAGTGCAAGCCTCACCCTTCCCTCACACCTGAATGACTCTGAAACACTGGAGGCATTTCAGCACCTCGTTCGTTCGTTCAGGAATAAGGGAAAGAAAGAAAAAAAAAGGTGGCACGAGTCCTTATCAACAATACACAAGCATGCGCCCATGATCGATACGAAGACCGCAATGTTCCACGCAAGGTCGAAAGCTTCTCTTGGATAATTGAACAGATCGACGAGTGCGATTATATGACATGTAATCTACAACGAGGCTGACAGACGGTCGCAGTTAACTTTCGAGGGTGCGACATACTATTGGATGTAAGTGACAGTGACTTACTAGTCACAACAGCCTAAACCAAGCCAGGCCAGCCATAGCAGCAGCAGAAGCAGCGCACAATTGGTCATCATGTCGAAGAGGCGAGCCATCGGCTACCGTCCAACCGAACCTTTGAGGCTGCTTCCCAGTCGCGCCAACTAAGCCTGGTCTGGCCCCGTAAGGCATACCGTCGAAAAGCCGCGAGGCGTTCCGATGTCCGCAGCTGCTACTTCATGTCCGACCGATCACCCGCCCGTAACCAGCCAACACCACGCCTCTCACTGAAACGCAACTCGGATATCATGCGTCAGCGATGGCACATTTGCTTCTAGCTTTGCACGCGTGTCACCCAAGCGCGGTTCGCTCTCCAAACCTTCGGCAGCGGGGCGTGGGTTTGGGGCGTGTTGCGGCGCTGGAAAGGTAAGAATAAACCATGTAAGACGTTATCATCTTTAAAGCTTTGCGGCGTGTTGGATGCGGGTTAAATGTGATGTGTCCGTGAGTATATTGTGTGCAGAGTGAATGAGACTGCGGTTTGCAGGAGACTACCGCATTTGCGGATGGTGATCGCGCGAAGGACGCCAAGCACCGTTAAGGGAATCTTGCGAGAGGGGCATCCCTGGGCGCGGCGCACTGCTGCGCATCATGGATCCAGGAAGCTGCATGGTTGCTGCTGGCTGCATTTGCGTGGTATGGATTGGGCTCGACGCAAGCGCGATCTGTTCAACGTCTCGTGTGTGGGGCTCTTCCGCTTCGGCGTTGTTGCGCGTCTCAGAAAGCCACGCATGCCGTGCGCGGCTCTTCCTCCGCGAGTTCGTGAGCGTGGCGGTAGACGCGTCGTCGTCGATGCGCAGGGGTTTGCGTTTGGGAGTGGTAAGGACGGCGGTCAGCTCGTGCTCCGCATCGTCGCTGGCCGTCGTCGAATTCGACACACTGTCTATCGACAAACGCGAGAAGATCTCGTCGCGCGTGGATGCGTTGATAGGCAGGACGGAGAAAAGGGAGGAGAGCGCGGTCGCGCGAAGGGTTGACGTCAGGGTTGAACCTTTGGAGAGCGTGGAGGTGGTGGCGGCGGGCGGTGGGACGTGGGACGGGGACGACGCGGGACGAGAAAGTTCCCCGGACGGTGCGCTGGAGGGTGGAGGGAAAAACGAAAGACTCGTGGAGGGTATTCTTCGAACTACGGACGGGCGATCTGAACTGCGTGGGTCGGCATCGGGGTCGGAGCGAGAACGAGAGTGGGAGTGAGGGCGGGCGGTATCTTCTTCTTTGCCATCGTCTCGCTGCGCCAGCAACGAAGCGACGGTTTCCAGGCTGGCGTGGCGCGCCTTGTCCAGCGGGATGTACAGGACATGGCGGAGGTGGATCGAGTCGGAGGCCCAGAGCTGATTGGCACGGCGCAGCTCGGTGACAGAGATCCCGTACTTCAGGGCGACGCCGGCGAGAGAATCGTTCGGCGAGACCTAGCCACGTGGAGGACGCTAAGCGATAAGAGCCACACGACACAGGAAATATGGCCGTCATACCTCGTGAACAAGGACCGTTCTATGAGACCCCGCCCTGTCGGCTGGGGGATCGGGACGGGCGAGGACAGGAGGGGTTGGTGTAAGCGCGCGGGACAATCGCGGTCGGGTACTGCCCACATCGTGTCGTGCGCTCTTTGTGGTACTAGACCGACGCAAGGGGTGGGGGTCGCTGGTGTTGTCCGTGGTACGTGATCTGGAATGATGGGATTGCATGGAATTGCCCCAAGACGAGTCGCCATCTGAGCCTCGTCTTCGCAGAGCAGTTGGACGTAAAGGAGAGGGGGCGAGCGCGGAAGTAAATGAGTTGTCCGTGACGCCTCGCTGTGGATGATGTATATCATGGTCGGAGTCGATATAGGAATTAGGCTTCCCGGATACCCTCGGGGAGGAGTAAAGGCCGTCTCTAGACGGCATCCGAATTTATTGGTTGAAGTAGGAAGTGGAAGGGAGCATCGTCAACAAGCGATTTAGTGCCGACTCGGAATTGGGGTGAACAGCCTGAGCTCGACAGCGTCAGGCGACGGGCTCCGTTCATAACCGGCTTCTGGTGATTACAACATAGATCTCTCATTGTACAGTACCCGTACTGCTGCTTTCTCGCTCATATAAACAAGTCATTTACTGTAATGACCAATAATCAAAAAAGTCTTTTCATCAATTCGAACCACCGTCGATATCTTCTCGCGGCCTCTTGCTCCCGGCACTCGCTTGAGGCTGCTGCTGTGCCGCACCTGCACCCGTAACGCCGACGACGAGACCTTTCAGCCAACCGTTTTCTCTTCTAAGGCCCTCGCATTCGCGCTCCAGCTCCGTGACGCGCATTTCGAGCTCCTTTGACTTCTTCTCCAGCGCCGCCTCGCGTTCCTTTTTCTTTAATCGGAACCGGGCCGACGCCGCCGTATTGCGTTTCCGTTTATCCTCTGTAGGGTTGAGCGGGGTCATCGTGGCGGTGGCGGGAGAGGCGCCATCGCTGCTCTGTTCGCCTGCACTCGCCGAAATAGAAGACATGCGTGTGCGAGAGCGTTTAGCTGCTGGGGACTGGAGGGCAGGCCCGGTGGCAGCGGGAGGGAGGGGTGGGAGTGCAGCATTCGGGTAGAGTGACAAAATCTGCGCGAGGGAAGGCGTGGCGGACGCGGGCTGCACTGAAGATGCCATGAAAGGATCGATCCCAAAACCGGCTAGGAGGCTACCGATATCAAACGCATTCAGGGAAGGTCGCGAGGGGGGCACGCGGGGTTGAGAGGACGGTGTGGGAATGGGATCTCCCATGACTACATTGTCGTGATTGTCTGCACGAGCCGGCTGGCCATCATCGGCGTCGTCCTCTTCGTCGTCCTCCACGGAATGGGTCGATTCATCTACTTCTCCTCCTCCCGATTTCTTGTCGTTTTTACGGACAAGTGGCTCGTCTGACTCGAAAGCCAGATTCGACCAGATGTCCAGTTGGGCGCTGAGTCCGGGAAAGTTGAGTAGGTCGTGTGAATTAGTGGGATATGCGTCAGAGGGCTGTGCAGGCTGTACAAGGTTAAGCCCTTGAAGGTTGGGGGGACTCATGTCACAGAAATGGCGTGAGTAGTGCGAGTGAAGACGCAAAAAAATAAGAGAGACGAGATAAGATGACTGAGCTGACTGAGCCTCGGTTACCGCTTTGTCACACGATCAATTCAGATTATCTCAGCACTACACACGTCTTCCATGGCCTCAACAGAGAGCGTAGTCGTCCCTTTCTTCAAGAAAAAGAGAGCTAGACCCACTACAACTCGACAACGTACGCCTTCTCCGCCTACAGCAGATACAGCGCCATCTACGTCAACATCAAAATCACAAGTTGTCCTTCCGTCCCGCAAAGCCGGAACGAACCTGCTCAGCGCTGGAACTAAACGGACATCTTCACAGCGCCGTGCCGGAGATCCCGATGCAGACGACTCTGATGACGAGGGCAGGCGAGAGGGGCCTGGAATCAATTGGACGTCCACTGGTGGACATGTAAACAAGGCATTAGAAATTCTGGAGGGCGACGAAGCCGAGGAGATGCTTGCGAAACGTGTCCGGAAAGAAGACGTCGAGGAAGACGACGTACCCGATGATGGACTTTATCACGGACAAAAGTCGTACAAGTCCCACATCAAAAAGAGCCAGGAGGTTCCCAAATCGATGCGCACAGGACCACAGCGCAGCAACAATAGCACCATTCGCACGGTTACCATAGTGGATTATCAACCAGATGTCTGTAAAGACTACAAAGGTGCGCATGCCTTCCTTTCGCGGAGAACCGGCGGTCTCACTGACAAACTCCAACATTTATCAGAAACCGGTTTCTGTGGCTTTGGAGATACGTGTAAATTCTTGCACGACCGAGGAACATGTACGTCCTTTGGTGCCTCTTCGCCATCGACCGGAGCCTATCTAACATCTTTAGACCTCGCAGGATGGCAACTCGATAAGCTGGCCGCGAACCCTCAGAAGCAAGCAGAAGATCCATCAGGCTCGGATTCGGACGATGCCCTTCCATTCGCCTGTCTAATTGGACGCCATTCCTTTACAGACCCGGTCGTCACTCGATGCGGTCACTACTTCTGCGAGTCTTGCGCAATCAAGCGATTTGCAAAGACGCCGAAATGCGCGGCCTGCGGAGCGCCCACCGGTGGGATCTTCAATCGCGCCGATAAAGTTATGGCGAAGATGAAGAAGTTGGAGGCGGAGGAGGGACAGTCACCTGGCGATGACGGCGACGCGAACCCATCGAAGAGCGTCCAGATTGAAGGGCTCGACCAAAGTGACCCCGAACCCGAACATAGCGGTTCAGATCCGGAGGATTGACCCCCCCGGTCATGTATCCATAGTAGAGCACTGACTGTATTAATTTTTGATTTTTTTTTATCCACGCACATTCCTGTTCAGGAGTTCCATGCCCGCAGTAGCTGACGACTGATCCGAGGTACTCGACCCCTCCAGTCTCGCACGCTGACTTAGTTTTGTGCCAGTGGCGATTCCTCGCCGCGCCGGCTACTCGTCGTCCCGTCTTTTCCGAACCGCCCAGGATGGGCACTGAAAATGACGGGCTTTCGCACCAATATGGTTTACCACTTGTGATAACTTGACACTTGTCGAGAACATTCTTTCTCATTATTCTGATGGTGCCATCAGACGTAGTAGGAGCTCTTAGGGAAAGAAAACAAAGGGAAATGAAAACAAAAACAAGGTGGCTGATTGAATGATTAAAAGAAGTTTCTTTCCACCAACGCCGACCTGCTAGTATCATTAGAAGTACATCCGGGACCAGCCGCGCAAACGTCAGCCAGCGGCGAGTCCGTCACGGACGAGTGCGGTCCTTAGGCCAGGACGGCGAAGAGCGATCGTCAAGGGCAAGCCCCCGCCGTCTGGGTAGTACCACTTCTCTTCTTCTCCGGCCAGTCCGAGTCGAGTAAAGCGCAGGAAGAGAGACACCCCTGTCGATGGCAAACGCCGGTAACAGGTGCGATTGCCCTGAGGATCATCGTCGCCCCGGGATCGCAGGGCCCAGTTGCTTTGGTCCGCAGAGCGGTCAGTCACCCCGCCCGTCATGATATCGCGTCACGATCGAAGCAAGCCCAACGTCGTGCTAGTCGGAGTCGGAATTGCGCAGGCCCCTCTACCCATGCGTGCTACTGACTGACTGGCACAGAAGAGTTGCGGCACCACCCGGAGGAGAACGCGCGCGTGTAACTTAGAACAACTGAGTAGCCCCCGGTGCGGTGAATGCACACGTAAAAGGCGATTGCCCAGTCCTGCTAGGCCGTCCTGTCAGAATCCGGGAGACAATAGATGTGATTCTGATCCTGGAACCGCCGGCGGAGTTGTATCGGTGATCACTGACGCTGGCCACGAGCAGAGAAGTTTCTCTTCAGTTTCTACTCCCCCCAGTTACTAATTGCCTGGATACGTCCACCGTTTGAATCCAACGTGAAGCTGACGGGGGAGCTGGTCGGCTGTATATGCGTTGCGTGTTTCACGCAAAACACCGTGGCAACTCACCTTACGGTAATGCGTCGAAGCACCTCGTGTACGACGACGAATACAAAACAACCCCCCCCTGATTCAATAGCAACGCAGAAGACGATCTATTGAAGACCCGACTCCAGAATTAGTCCAGACGAAGGCGATGTTGCTGGCTGACAGTGACAAGTGGGCTTTTTTTTTTTTTTTTTTCGTTCTCAGCTCGTTCAGGGAAACCATCGAAGGGGGGATCGGATGTTTCTGAGCATGGCACCAGCAGAACACAGAAGAGGGGCAAGACGACAGGTACACGATGGTCAGACCTGCCAGACCTGCACCAGTACAGTACTAGCCCCAAGTTTTTTTTCCGATTTCAGCGTGCCACGTCCCTCCCCACACCCCCGTTCCAACAACAGCGGAGCTGGCAGTGGGCGCGCCATGGGCGATGACGTGCCCCCGATTTCAATCGGGTGACGATCGCAGGGAAATCGGGCGATTTTGCGTTTGCGTTGCCCATTCTCCCCAAATCTCGATGTCGGACGCCCTACCGAGAAGAACGACGAGAACTGCTATGCAGAAGAGCGCGCGCACTGAGATAGATCACATAACACACACACGCACACACGTTTACTACATTCGACACACAGGCCAGTAGTGGAAGTCGCGATGCTGTATTTTTCCGAGAAGGAAGTCTCCGAGCTTCGCAGAGCGCGTGGGGGGGAAGAGAAGAAGACGGGACTCCTGCGGGAAGCCTGAGCGGAGGGTGAGGGGAGAGTGGGAGAGGGGGGGGGGGGGTGCAGGCGAACCGTGTTGCAGTAATGACACGCCCAACATTTTTTTTTTCCTTCTCCCATCAGCTGATGCGTGATCCTCGCCACTAAGCGGATGACAGCAGATGCCGGCCACACATCCTCCGAACAAAGAAAATATATCGCAGAGGCCGGGCAGGCCAAGAAGTTGATCGTTTTTTTTCCTTCTCTGTGTGATCTTGATCACGATGGGACTGGATTCGCAATTATCCTGGATAGGATCAGCGCGTCTACACGAGGCGAATTGCTGACCGACGATAAATGCCTTGATCTCGGGGGTCCGAGTAAGGAAACCCATAACGTGGGTGGCACAAATGAAATACAGTACTTCTTGTCTCGTGCCGGTCCACTACCGTAGGGCCGCCGACGTGTGGTGTGCCATACAGCAGCAAGAGGTTCGGGTCGTGTTTATGCTTCTCATTCAGCTCAGGTGATGTGCATCGTCATTGGCAGGAGAAACACTAATGTAAATCAACGTATTGTATCTGCGTAGCGAGGACATAGAGAGCAAGAGGATCAAAGTGCGCATCTAGAATTACACAGATGTCTATCGCATGTTGCAACGATCAAAAAAAATAAAATGAACAACACGCGTCTTCAGCAACGCGACTCTATACAAGTCAAGCACCCTTCTGCGCAGGTTGCGGCATCTTGTCGCACGGCCTGTCCAAGTGTCGCTTCAGCGAGTCCACGCGCGCGTAACTCTTCCGACAATATTGGCACACGTGTTCGATTGTCGTGTGCTGGCTTTCATAGTGACGCTTGCGATCATGCGGACGTGTAAACGTGGCCCCACATACTCCACACGCGTGGGGTGATGAAGAAGACGAGGACGGGGGTGATGATGACCCATAACCGATGGGCGAAGAGGCGGGATTCGAATACTGGGCGACGTGTCCGCCTTGAGCTTGCATCGCGGGGTTTGGATAAGGTTTCTGTGGAGTTACATACTGTCCGTGACCTTGCGGCTGGGACGGGACAATAGGTTGTCCGTGTTCTATCGGGCGATAGTTCTGGTAATGGGGAGGGACGCCAGGATTCAGTAGTACTCCTTGTTGGCCATCCGACGCGTAATGCTGAGGAAGGTATTGATGGCCCATAGATGAACCCGATTGTTGTGCGATAGGAGGGCCTTGTACAGCGGCAGGGTTGCCGGTCATCATAACTGCTTGCTTTCAAGTGAGCGGACATTGAAGATGGGGAAGAGAGACACGCATACCGGAGTGAAGGTGATCTTGGGGGGTTCCGTAGGGTCTCTGCAGTTGGACATTGGACATGACAGGATGGTGATAGCCACCAGCCTGACCATTGTGGTGGTGGTCAGGGTAGTTTGGGGGGTGCGTAGAGGACAGTGAAGGCTGATGACGCTGATATGAGTGGCCGCGGGAGGTGTCGTGGGGTGACTGCATGATAGAGGATACGTGATGGATTGGTCTCTAGGATAGGTCGACTAGCAAGAGGCTTTATAGTGTCGATATGCTTTAGAAAGAATGGCGATGATTGAACGGCATCGGATGTGTTGAATATAGCCAACACGCAGAGACCGGCCAGGTGCGGTGCCAGCAACACGGCCCAGTAGAAACCTAGGATGGGAAAGGGCAGGGGAGAGGGCAAGCGGGTGCCGAAGTGAGTGAGGCAAAAACCGTTTTGGGCCCGAAGTCGAGTCAAGGGAAGGGTTTCGACTCGCACCGCTGCACGATCAAAGTGCACTACCCTCCCTCGTCCAAGAAAGGTAAACCACCTCCGGTCAATGAATATTGCATGTCCACACATTTGATATTCAGAAGAACCTATCCCTTCTTGACAAACGTATCCTGGAACACGTCGTTGAGTTCCCGTCGTGGGCTGACGTTACCTTGAGAAAAAAAATGAAGACTCGCATTGATCTGACAATTGAGCGCCATCCTGTAATAAGCGAGTAGGCATTCGGCACCGCCCTTGCAGAGTTGAAAGGATTTTCGATGACATCGTCCCTCTCTGAATAAGATCGTGTTACCGATGGATGGACTTGATCTCGCGATCTGGCGTAAAATCGTGGGAGTTTGACTCGTAACATACGCTCGGAGTGGTTGCGCCACTAGTGCTCACTAGGAGTCTGCTCGACGACCACATGGTTTGTCTGCTTCTGGGGAAGAAATTTTAAAAACTTACAGTACAGCGGATCATCGCCTCGAAATGAGCGGGTATGGTGTCAGCTAACGATGTTGGAAAGTCGTGATGAATGTAGCGAGGAACAAACAGAGTCGGACGGTGTCTGTGTAGAGCGGGCACTCTCCGCCCGGGGAGTGTACGCCGAAGGGACGATCGGTACATCTGGTGAGTGAGACTGAAACAGGAGCGCGGAGGAAAACGGGGCTACTCAAGCGCGAGAGTTTCACGGTCCTCGTAACTAGAGCAATGGCCGGGTACAGTACGGTCCCAGGAGGGCAGGGCCGTCATATCGGTTGGCCAAAATTTTCACACACACGAATTTGACATGGTTGACAACCTCCGAAACAACGTGGTCATCCTCATGACCCAAGACGTCGCGTTGCGAATGGTCTGAGACACGACGATGGTCGGAGCGCTGCGCCAGAAATGAGGGGACAGAACGCAGGAAGGTGTTTGTGCGGATGTTTGTTTCGAAGGTGCGGTCGAACGGAATAGTTACACGAGCGAAAGCTGTTGCGAAGGGGACCATTGACGAAAACATACTAAGCACGCACCGCAAAATGAGACACCTGAGCGGCATATGGACGCCGGGGTGGATTCGGATCTGATCAAAGTATTTGCCGAGTTCTGCGTAAGATATGTCGAGATCGATGCGCTTCGAGGTACAGTTTGCTCTCGGAGTTCTACCGGGAGGAAAATTGAGGGGAGGAGGGGGTAATGGTGGAAGGCGCGCGGATGCGGTATGTATTGAGCAGACACTGCATCAGTGCGAAATATCGGACCTGGCAGTGGAAGTGATACAAACTAAAAAAAAAACTCAGAGAACAAGGATGCCCTTTCTGTGAGTCTCTGAGGACGGACATCCATGATGCTGATGCTCGTGCTCGCCGACTGCAGCGATGGTCGGATATGGGTCACGTGGACCGGCGTATACGTTAGCGTCTAATCATCTTGACTCGTACATGGCACCTTTCGACCTCGACGCATGTATCCAACAACTCCTTCACAAACAATTACTTCATGAGGCTCTCTTGAGGGAAATATGCGAAAAAACAAAGGAAGTTCTCATGCGAGAATCTAACGTCGTACATGTCAGTGCCCCGGTGACCGTGGTCGGTGACATACACGGGTGCGCGCTTCCCTAAGCCATCATTTCTCTTTGGTGATGCTCAATCATTTCTCAAGCCAGTTTTATGATCTCATAGAAATATTCCGTATAGGTGGTTACGCCCCATACACCAACTATTTGTTCCTCGGTGTGTCAGAACTACTCTGACTCATTAATCATGACCTAAGCTCAACCTAAATCGCCGACGCAACACTTCAGGTGACTACGTAGACAGAGGTCTTTTCAGTGTTGAAACGATATCCCTTCTCACATGCCTCAAGCTTCGATATCCTGACCGTGTCCAGCTCATTCGAGGCAATCATGAGTCTAGAGCGGTAACCCAGGTGCGCCTTCTGGTTTTCTTGATGATTCTCCTCTCATTTACCGAGATCCCAGACATATGGGTTTTATACAGAATGCGTCCGCAAGTACGGCTCGTCGCGAGTCTGGACGTACTTTACCGACATGTTTGACTTCTTGACGCTATCCGTAGTCATTGACGACAAGATATTCTGCGTCCATGGTGGTCAGTTCGCCTTCGTTCTTCTCCCCCTCCCACCGGCCTGTCTATTCTCCCCAACTCGCTTGCGCTTAACTGCATTTCGTCGCGTCCCAAATTCTCTAGGGCTCTCTCCGTCCATTCACTCCATAGACCAAATCAAGGTCGTCGACCGATTCCGTGGTCTGTATTAGTAGCCTTTCTTCTCGCATCTTCCCATTTGATCCGTTTCTGTTTCCCATTAGAAATACCACACGAAGGCCCAATGGCCGACCTTGTGTGGTCGGACCCCGATCCGGAGAAGGAGGATTTTGCGATATCACCTCGGTAATATGGTTTCTTCATCCGGGACTTTCCAGCTGAATGGGAACCGTCACAGTGGCGCCGGCTACACGTTTGGGTCGGGTGTTGTGTACAAATTTTTGGAAACCAACGGCATGACCCATATCCTACGGGCTCATCAGTTGTGCATGGAGGGCTACGCTTCGCTCTTTGACAACCACCTGTCTACGGTGTGGTCTGCGCCAAACTACTGTTATCGATGTGGGAATTCCGCAAGTATACTAGAAGTCTCGCCAGGGGGAAAGATGTACTTCAACGTGTTCGAAGCTGCGCCTGAAAACGAACGGGATGGGCCGACCCAACAGGCCGCACAGAGCGCTGGTGGGAAGGTTAGCCTTTTCCCTCTGCCTCTGTCTGGCCTATTGATAACGAATCCCACTTCTTCGCCGCTAGCTCCCAGAATACTTCTTGTAGCCACGTACGCACGCGATGTCCTTCACGACAGATGACGACTTTGCCCCACGAGAAGTGTTCGTAAGCGTTAGAGAGGTAGTGTGTCACGCTAAAACGCCACCACCGGCGGCCGCTGGTCACACAACTCCGCCCATGCAATTCGTGGGCGTTATTTTTTTATTTATCGCGTAGTCTCTCGAAACGAGAGGCGCGTCAAAAGCTCGGTTCGGGACTCACAACGGACGCGTTGCGCTGCCTCGTGTCGCCATATCGCGGCCCTCATCAAGAATAAAATTTACTACTGTGTGCATTATGACATCTCGCTTAATGGGGCTTGCCTCGTATTAAAAACATGCTGTTTCTTCGTTGACGCCACCACCATCGCACACAGAAGGAGACGAACAGGAAGGAAACGGTCCACGAAACCCTTGACCTCCACTTCTCCCACAAGAGAGCCGCGAGGGTACGAATGAGGTCACGTTTGCGCCGGCGCCCGTGCCGTAGGTAGGGTAATGAGGCAGGCAACAGCGAGTAGGGTCGTGGACCGATCGGGTAACCATAGAAGGGATTGTACTGCGATCGCGGAGAGACATGTGCAAGCGATGCGGTCTTTCGGCGAGTTGAACGGCCTGCTGTATTGTCCCCCGAAGCGTGTGTTAGAGAGGGTGATGCGCCGCTGGCTTCTTCCTCATCGAGGGACGGGAGTGATGCTGAAAGCGAAGGCGTTAGGGTTGTTGTTTGAGGCCCATCGAGCATGTTCGGAATACCCGAAAGGAGAGGAAGAAGACCCCAGTAGTCTGATTTGGGGGTTAGATCAAGGGCGGTTCGGAAGTTGCAGGGTCTGCTTACCCTGAGGGAGGCTGGACGGACGAATGCATTCGTGTAGGGTCTCCTTCGAAGGGAAGAAGATCCTATATTGCACTGACTCGGGGAGGGCGAGCCTAAGTGAACGGATGGGGATGGGTAAGGTTCACGTGTTGCGCAGTCTCGATTCAGGAGAACACGAACCTGATTACGGTCCATATGCCGGATTGTGTCCACGAGAAGTTGATGACGAAGACTGTGCGCAAAGTTGGGTGGCATTAGAAGTGACAGGATAACAGCTGAAGAAGACATACCAGTCCCGAACATGCCTGGGTAGCGAGGCGAAACTTCGTGGATGTACCAGGTCAGCAGATCAAGATTCTGCCAACGAAAGCGGTCAGCCAAGGAGGAAAATATTCGGATATGAAAGCGGGCTATCCGACGAGACGCACAAAGTTTCTCATCGAGGCATTCTCCATATCGACCAGTAGTATGTATTGTAATACAGGATGGGCCAAGGGACTTTCCGGTGACAATGAGGCATTGATATTGTGAAGGTTGATACGGAGGCCCTCGACGGTGCGCAATATGTGCTCTCTGGGATCCTTCTGCAAATTGGCAAGATTGGCAAGTCTGAGAATCAGGATAGGACGCCTCAGAATATCTGTGGCCAGAGGGGGGAGAACGTGGAGAGGGGAGGGCGGGAAAGCATCGGGATCTTGGGCTTTCAAGTGGCTAAGACGCCAAATGAGAATCGACCTGAGGGATTCTAGCGCAAATGCCTTGGTGAATTGATGCCGCTAAAGAGGTGTATTCACGTCAACGGCTTGCCAGAAGCGCGACTAGCGGCGACGCTTCCACGTTCTCTCACCTTGAGCGTACGGAATATAGACACTTCCTCGAATTCAAATATGAGCGCAACCGACTTGTACGATCGGGCTGAACAACTGTGACTTACAATGGTCATGCAACCACTCTTCTGCCCGCTCGCGTGCGGCTTTTTCAAGTCCGAGTTCGTCGACTACATTGGGAAGAATCTGGGTAAGCAGTGTATTCTGAAGGTCTTGTACGGTTTCCCTGTGTTCAAAGTACAAGGAGTTCAAACGAGAGTGGTGGTCTTGGATAGCACGAATGTCACGACCGACGCCTCCGAGGGACATGAATGAGTGTTGAGAGTGTCAAGCTGAGAGCATGTGATTTCATAACCCTGTGGATTGGCTCATTCTAGGAAGGAAGACATGAATCCCGACTCTTTGGTCGACTGGTTCACCGCCCACAACGGAACATTTGACCGCGCTGCGTTGACATTCGCACCGATTGACAACCTCGGCTGGGGTGCTTTTGCTCTTCGCGATCTCCAGGTACTCCCAAACCAAAACACGGTCAACTTGCCCCGTTCTAACATCACCAACTTAGCAAGATCACACCCTCTTTTCTCTCTCCCGCGATTTGACTTTGTCAACCCGTACATCCTCTCTTCCCCCTTTGATTGGCGAGGAAGATTGGAAGAAGCATGGCCTTCACGTCAGTTGGGCAGGTCTCATCCTTTGCCTCATGTGGGAAGCAGCTCAAGGCGAATCCTCCAAGTGGTCAACGTATCTTGGTGCGCATGTTGCCGTTCTACCAACGCTTCACCACCTGACCCATCCAAGCATCGCTGCCGATCACCTTTGATACGCCCATGTTTTGGGGCTCCGAGGATCTCGAGCAACTCAAAGGTACAGCTGTCCTAGGTCTGTCCGTCTCTCTCGCACATGGCCAAAGTCTGCGAGTTGAAGTTCTTCCAGATAAGATAGGAAAGGAGCAAGCCGAGAACGACTATGCCAACAAAGTGGTGCCCATACTCAAGGTCCGTGTGCTTGATACCTGAGACTCAACCTCATGTCCATGTTCCTTCTCAGAGCAGAACGGACTTGTTTGGGACAGAACATCCGGATTCACGATTTTCCCTGGAAGCATACCACGTCATGGGAAGCCGCATCCTCTCGCGAAGCTTCCAAGTTGAGGCGCAACCGCAGGTTGATGGTTCACAGACTCCGCCTCTAGCCCACGAGGGCGCGGAGATGGACTTGGACGACTCTTCGCCGCTTCCACATGGAAACGATGACACGGGAAATATTGAAGAAGACGTGGAGAGCAACGATGACGATGGCGATGACCCCGCGAATGTGGCCATGGTTCCAATGGCCGATATGTTGAACGCGAGGTACGGGTGCGCAAACGTACGTATGTTCAATGAGCCACTTGCACCCTTAGATCTCACTAACCATTAATTCGTCCAGGCTAAGCTTTTTGATGAAGACCGAGATCTCCGAATGGTCACAACACGATCAGTTCGTCAGGGCGAACAAATCGTGAGTCTCTTCCGTGCGGCTCTACCTATCTACGGTTTTTTGCGCGTGCTCATATGCGAAATTCTGGACCAGTGGAACACATATGGAGACCTCCCCAATTCAGAGCTCCTTCGGCGTTATGGTCATGTTGATCAAGTTCCGCTCGCCGAGGGCGGCATTGGGAATCCTGCTGATATTGTCGAGATCCGTGCTGATCTTGTCGTGGAAGTCATTGTCCAAAATTACCCCGAGTGGGCGGGTCCGCGGAGCGCAGAACGCGTCGATTGGTGGTTAGAAGAGGGGGGCGACGAGTGCGCAATCCCCTCTCACGCCTTGGTCTCAAGTACCCTGATCTTCCCTCCGCAGCGTGTTCGTGGTGGACTCCTCGAACGATGTGCCAGAAGAGATATCCTCTTTTGTGCGTCTTTTGATGATGTCAGCTCCAGAGTGGGAAAAAACGAAGCGCAAGTCCAGGTTGCCGAAGCCCAAGGAAGACGAAGCTGCCTTGTCCGTGACTGCTGATGTCGTGAGAAGGCGGCTGGCCGAATACCCGACCACAATTGAGGTAAGTCTGCCAAAGAGAAGCCACCTTCATAAATTCAATCCATTTACGTTTTAGAATGATGAGGCCTTACTCGGAGCAGAACAGGTCCCGGAAAAACATATACCGCTGAATTTAAAGCATGCGATGGTAGTACGACTCGGTGAGATGCACATCTTGCGTGGACTGCTGCGGGGAGTTACCGCCCGGTTGGACTCGGAGCCATCCCGTACTCCGCCGCAGTCGGGTGGTGCTAGTGAGAGCAGGAAACGCAAGGCAGATGGAACAGTTACTAGTGGGCGTGCGGGCAGGACGGCTAAACGATAGCACTGGTACCAAGTGTATAGGCTTATGCGTGCCGCCGACCTACTAGATGTAGCTGCAATCATGATGTTACCTCTCGTTGTTTGCCATCTACATTAACTTACTGTAAACCATGTCCAACGAACCACACTTACCTGGCTATAGTCTCGACGATGACCCACAACCACGTCCTTCGCCTCCCATCCAGTCCCTGACTGCCAGTGCAGAGCCGGATGACGCACAAGAGCCGTTGCTGAACGCCAGCGATACTGTCGTTGCTACAGCTACAACTCCACCACCCATCGCACAACCACAGTCACTGACGCAGCAGCAAAGTTTTACAACTCAACCAGCACCCGAAGAACGGCCTGCCGTCGACGAGTTTGCAGATCCCAAGATAGCCCCACTACATGCCATCTTTCCCGATTTCGATGCGGCCATCCTGTAAGCTGCCAATTCTCGCGCCCAGTATTGTCTTTTGGGTCTCGCGACCAACCGATGTCTCTCTAGGTACTCTGTTGTCGACTCGGTCGACGGGGACCAGGACCGCGCGGTGGATGCTCTCTTGTCCATGAGCGATCCCGACCACGTCCCATCCTCCGCAGGAGCTCCTGCACAGCCACCCGGGCCCGCGGTACGTCAATCAGTTCTCCCGGAATGCCCGGGTTTTAAACAAATACTAACTATTAAACTTAATAATCACTACACATGGCATGCCACGCCTAGACCACGCAGACCCAACTAGACGAGGAGTTTGCGCGGCAGCTGATGCTGGAGGATGAACAGCGCTACGCGCGCGATCAGATCGCGCGGCAGCAGCAGCAGCAACAACAACAGCAACTCCGCCAGTTCCCTTATGCGCAGCGTACTACGACCGCAGGTACTCCGCAGCAGCAGGCCCGTAGCGGGTCCCCGCCGAGTCCTCCCTCACAACGGGAGAGAGATACCATGACGGATGTGCAGGAGCAATTCAATAAGCTGGCAGAAAGTAAGCCCACCTCGTTTGCTTTTGATCTTCGGGAAGAGGTTTGAGGGCTGTTGGTGGCGGTAGTGGTATCGTACGGGACTCTCTGGCGCAGGCGCAAACACGTTACATACCGTAATGATACTGATGCACAAAACAGGCGGGAAGCGGACGTTTAGCACCTTGGTATCAAAGGTCAAAGCCAAAGTTCAAGAATTTGATCAATCGAGGTACGCTAATCGTCACCCTGATTTTATTTTTTTTTGGCTGCACGGTCTCCACCACAACCTCTCACTTGCACTGCACCACCTGCCCCCCACCCCGCGGACGACCCTAGAGGAAGAAGAGCGGGGGCAGTGGCCGTGTACGTGACGAGGGGGGCCGGCATTCACCATCATTTTTACTCGGCTCTGGCTCTAGCACTGGCACTGACAATTAACGTTACTGTACTTGCAGGAACGCACAAAACCCGTCGCCCCCCGGTGCTGGCAGCGCCCCTCAGCAGCAGCAGCAGCACGCCTCGTCTGGCCTAGACCGACACGCGCAACAGGCGTATTACGCACCCAGACTTCAACCGAGCCCAGGCGCAGAAGGTAAGTGTTGGGCAGCCGTCGCGTTTGGCGGTGTATATTGACCGACTGCGTGTTGATAACATAACAGATCCTACCCTGTCGAGTTCGGGATCTGGGGCACCTGCTCCGCATACGGCGACCGACGATCCCACCGCCGTTCCAGCTCCGCCTGCGACCAACACGGGCCGCCCGCCGCTATCGAACGCCATTGACCCAGGTTCGAGCAACGATTCTACTCCGTTTTGTGCTGACGCTCAGGTTCGTTTGACGTTGACAGGCAAGATCGGTTTGCTCCCCAAACGGCCCGTATCGCTCGTGGACACGCAGTCCCAGTCCCAGCAGCAATTTCAGGACCACCAATCGCCCAGCCACCCGCCGGATGACTCGGACGAAGAGCTAGAATACGTTGAGAATCCGTTCGAGGAGGAGAGGCACAGTTAGGTGTACGAGTTTTTGGGAGAAGCCTTTTTTTATTGTAAGCAGACAACGTGAATACTTATATTGCCTACGTCGCGGTGGATGTCGACCGGCAACCCGCTTCACACGAGCACGGAAGACGTTCTTGTCTAACGCCTGTTCGGAAGCGTGTGCGATGATCTCAGAAACATCTGTCCTCAGAGCGTCAATGAAACGCTGTATCGTCTGCAGGTCTGGGAGTCTAATCGGCATGTGGTCGGAGCCTATGTGAAACTCCTGGGCTCAATAGGATCTGGTTGGATGTATTCCTGGTCAAGGCCATCCGTCCCCGAGTGCTCGCATGTCTCAAGGTTTTCTGGTCTATCAGAGTTCTCTGAGTCTTCTTCGACAGCGGTGTAGGGTTCCTGAGAATCACTGTCAGTCCCATGCTCCTGGTGTAGGGAATTGGGATCTTCCATTGGCATGACAGGTTCACGCTCATGGGTCTCAGGGCTTGCTGGTCCACCAGAATTCTCTTTGACGGCGACACGTGGTTCCCAACTTCCGGAGTATCACCACCAGAAGCACCAGTGGAAGGATCTTCTTCCACGTGCCAGCGGTTCCTTCCCACAATACACTGGCACGTTCCAAGTAGTAGTATGAGGAATATATAAGGATGCCTTTCTCTGGTTGCTCGCCATGTCCAACTCTGTTCATCTTCCTGTCTTTCAACTTCCTCTCCAAGCAGTACCAACTGGGTTTGGTTGGCGGGAGCACTCTGCATCAGACCGAGCATTTGACACGGGTCTAGACCAAAGGGATGTATTTGCTGGAGCACAAACTTGTGTCATCTGTGGGAATTTCAGCAGCATCCACCACTGCCACCACATCATTCCTCAAGCTGAACCCTCAACTGTGAGTTGTTTAACTCTCCTCTTTCGTGAAACTGACAAGTCACAGTGGGATGTCCTTCGGCATCGAGAATGGGTCCCTCCCACTGCCAAAAACAATCCAGTTCACAAACCACGAAACGGGATGATAATGTGTCTGACGTGTCATAAACTATTTGATACGTACAAATTCTATATACTTAGAATCTTCACCTTGAAAAACTATTCATGACTATTAGGCAAATAAATTTATTTTCATTAACCACACAGGCTTCCCACTGCATCGGAAATTCCATGGGAATGTTGAGCGCAGAAACTAACAGAGCGAGTAAAATAGCAAGGTGCTAATAGACAAGTTAACTTCAGAGGTGAAGGGAACTCTATTACAACTGCATACCTAATAGACAAGTTACTAAGGAACGTCTATGAGCAAAGGTAATAAGAGAAGTAAAGAGAAGGGACTTACACTTCAGAGGTGAAGGGAACTCTGAAGTGTAGAGGCGAAAACAGCAGTCCTTATATACAGGACGCTTAGGTAAGAATGGTCTGTGCGCACAGGTGATGTAACGTTCCTTCCTGGACGTTCGACTCGACTTGAGTCACGTGTGCCTGTTTGCTGCTGCAACCGCGTTGCAAGTTGTAGGGGCGTTCGATGATCGTCGATAATGGCAGATAGAGGGAAAGTAGACAGTGGCAGGACAGACTCCGAAGGCGCACTGAAGATGATGAAGGTGGAGGGACGGGTCTCCGAGGTCACACCAGCGAGCGAGAAGGTGATCGATGTGGTTATTCGCAGAGTGGATAGCGCAGTACTACTGGCCCGGCTCCAAAGGGGAAGGTATTCACAAGGAAATATCAAGCTAAGGAGTCTACACGCAGACGTCCTTCTACTTATACACAAGGGGTGGAGCTTTGAAGCTCAGCAACCCTAATACACAGCCGCGAACCCTAATATGAGTGTCCAATGGCGTAAGGCTCTCGATCGGCATCAGTCAGCAATCCATACAGTAGTCAGCGGTCATCAGTCATCCGCTATGTGGTATCAGTCATCCGAGTCTCGATTCGCACCATATTGCATCAGAGGCTAGACCAGTCCGGGCACAAGCTCATCCGGGCTCTTCTGGACGAGTCGAGGCAGGTCACATGCCAGGGTCACGTGACGGCCGTTCTTCAGGACCTATTCCCAAGGCTCCTGATAGCGCGTCGGAGGTGGGGAGGGAGATCGATCGCTCACCAGACGTCCCGCTCTTGCGGTATCCTCCAGGGCTTTTATTGCTGCCCATACTCCTTCTTGCACGCGTGGGTCTTCTTCGGCTTGCCAGTCCCACCAAGGGTCTTCGGGCGTGTTGGCGGACTCCACAAAGGGAATATCGGCGGTCGGCGTGTAGTCACGTGGCGAATCACGTGTCGGTGAAGGTGAAACCGTGACAGGTGATCCAAACACAATACAGGTGGTCTGTGCGCCAGAGGGAGAAATGCCATTGGAGGGCAGAGAACAATAGCTGCCTAAAGCAGACAATACCGGTGTCTTAACAATAAAGAACAATAAGAGCCATATATGACTCTGACAATAAAGATAAACAAAAGCGGTCCGTACAAGTCCGGTCCAGTCCAAATCAGTCCATAAGGGACAGACACCGTATATAGTATATGGGATGACTCAATCATATCCCACGAGACATGTGACTTATGCAGTCACGTCTCAACAGGGAAAGCTATCGCAATTGATGTCAGCAATCATTATGCACCATTTATACCATTATTCCTCATCCATGAGTGCCAGGTTTGTGGGCACAATCCCTTCAATAACTCACCATCCATACCTGCCGAAATTTTTTGGCAGGATTGGGTCCCATTACATGACAATGGGACAACCCTCAACTGTGATGCCCCCCGTTCAGTCAATTCCACCACTGCAAGCAAGGTTGACCACCGAAAAGTGGACCTCCACCATTGACCTGCCACGGTCAACTGTCGATGAGGGGACCTTGACTGTTGACCTGCCATGGTTGACTGTTGACCCACCCAAGGACCTGCCGCTTGATCCACCAAAACCATCGACCTCAACTGCTGTCCTGCTGCAGCTCCACCGCAGCAATCGACTCCTGGGAGAAGAACCACCATAAAGAAAATGGGTAAAAGATAGAGACACTAGAGTTAGTCAGGGATGGGATGGGGCGATGAGAAGAATAATGTACGGTGCGGGCTTGGGCTTTGATGCGGGTGACGGAGAGGACACTTTCTTCCTGCTTGACCTTTTGCTGTTTTCGCGATCGATGTTCTGTGGGGTGATCAGAGTCTCTTTAGCGTGCACTGAGCAAGGGCAGGACATATAGTGGCCTCGACCTGGGCTTGCAGAGCGCGCTTGGTCAGCTTGGCCATCGTGCTGGCGATCTCGCCTGTGAACAACCACCCAGCACACATTGTCTTCGTGTAAAGAGGGGTACGACTGACCCTTGAACTCCCTGTCGATGACGGTGAGGTCTTTCAGGATGATGCCATACTCGAGCGCGGCGGTGTGCAGATTGTCCGTGGTGTGGGTTTGCAGCGCGTCGAGGAACTAGGAACTCTCTGAGTTCTCGATGCTGTCACCACCAATCGAGCACTGTTTGACCATCAAGCTGTAGCTGACTAGTACAAAAGATGGTCAGAGGTCTTTTGCTCAGTTTGGCACGGAGAAGGAAGTATGCGTATGATGCGCGACGATCTGGGTCAAGATGGACTGGGTCTTGTCCCAGAGCGCATCGTAGGGTGTCTCGTACCTGTGCGTGGCAAGCTTGAGTAGTTCCTCAAGCTGCCACTTGAGGCATAATGTCAAGCTCACGGCAACTTGGTATAAAAACCTAGACCAATACTATCCTCAGATCCTCGTAGAGCAGAGGTAACTGTAATGTATAATCACCTAGACCAATACTATCTACACAGTGTTAACAGAGGCGGGAGGACAATAAAGATACATGAGACTTACCCTCAGATCCTCGTAGAGCAGAGGTAACTGAGGGAAAACAAACAGTCAAATACCAGAACGTGTATGTACTATCAGTCACGTGAGACCAGTCCGAAGTGTTGTGACTTCTCGGCTTCAACACTCCTCCTTGACATGTAGGTACTGGATGATCGTTCGTAAATAAGCATAAGATAGTCGTGCCAGAGCAAAAGGAAAGGTGTCCGAAAGAAAAGAAAACAGTAAGAAAGAAAAGGTGTCCGAAAGAAGGGAAGCGCGGTCGCAGGGGATATGGGCGTGCACCAACTCCTCCTCTTCCTCATGGGGATCCCTCTCCAGTGCTGAGCCCCAAGTACTGACGCAGGCAAAGGAAGTCAACTCGGCCCAGAGGCTTTGTAAGGATGTCGGCGGTGTTGTCTTTTGACTTGACGTGTTGCACGGACAGCTCGCCACCTAGGGTTTGCTCGCGGATATAGTGGTATTTGACCCGAATATGTTTAGTCCGCAAGTGCCAGTCACTGCCAGACGTGGTCTTCGGTGAGTCCAGATGCAGCGTCGTTATCGCAATAGAGGGGCAAGGGACCGGTGGGTAGTGATGTGCCAAACCCGGCTTTGGCCTGAAGCCAAAAGTTGAAACTAGCTTACCCGGACTTATTTGGACTCAAATTTGCTCAAAGATGTGAGCCAAACCCTGTCTGAGCCATCTACAAGAGTTCACCTCACATATTGAGCAACCCCAAGCTCAAATTAGCAAATCTCAAATCCCGGCTTCAGGCCAAAGCCGGATTTGGCACATCACTACCGGTGGGTAGTAGCTTCAGCCCGTCGAGTAGTTGCCGGAGGAAGATGGCCTCATGTGACGCTTCGTGCAGTGCTATGTATTCCGCGTAGCATGAGGAGTCCGCGATGGTGTGTTGTTTGCAAGAGCTCCAAGAGATCATGCCCGAGCCAAGTGTCACAGTTTCACCCTCGCCGGCATGTGATTCGCCACGTGACTACCCACCAACCGCCAATATTCCCTTTGTGGCGTCCGCCAACACGCCTGAAGACCCTTGGTGGGACTGGCAAGCCGAAGAAGACCCACGCGTGCAAGAGAGAGTATGGGCAGCAATAGAAGCCCTAGAGAATACCGCAAGAACAGGGTGTCTGGTGAGTGATCGATCTCCCTCCCCGTCTCAGAACCGCTGCCAGGAGCCTTGGGAATAGGTCCTGAGGAACGGCCGTCATGTGACCCTGGCATGTGACCTGCCTCGACTCGTCCAGAAGGGCCCGGATGAGCTTGAGCCCGGGCTGGTCTAGCCTCTGATGCAATATGGTGCGACTCGTGACTAGGATGACTGATACCACATAGTGGATGACTGATGACCGCTGACTACTGTATGGATTGATGACTGATGCTGATCGAGGGCCTTATGCCATTGGCCACTCGTATTAGGGTTTCGGAGTTAGGGCTGAGCTTCAAAGCTCCCCTAAGTACTATAAGTAGAGGGCTACTTGCGCCTTACAGCGGTAGCTTTGATATCTTGTGTGATACCTACCCAAACGCCAGAGTCGAGCCAGTAGTACTGCGCTATCCAGTGGGCTGTATAACAACTTGATCACCTCTCTGCTCGTTGGTGTGACCTCAGAGACCCGCCCCTCCACCATCTTCCCCTATAGTGTGCCCTCGGAGCCTGTCCAGCCACTATACACTCTGCCTCCTCACCTTCTTATCCTTTGTCTCGCCTATATCGGCCACGCCTTGCGTATCGCCCTAGCTGTCGCCTACGGGATACTGAAGACTCGCGACACGGTCGCAGCAGCAAATAGGCACACGTGACCCAAGTCGGGTACTACGTCCGGTAGGAACGTAACACCAAGCGTGAAACAGTAGCCCCTGACAGATCGACTGGTCTCTATGCAGTTCGCGTAGTCTGAGTCTGAGTACCCAAGTAGTTGCAACTGATTAGGACCGCTGAGCTCCAGGCACATAGTCTGAGTCGCCTTGAGGTAGCGGAGAACGTGTATGGCGGCCAACCAGTGCTCCAGATGGTAACAGCTACAGAAGGAGGACAGGCGTCCCACTGCATAGGAGATGTCTGGACGAGTGGCGACAGCAATGTACATTAGGCTGCCGACCAGGGAGTGATACAGGGTGCGAGATATCCAGTCATTGACTTCCGACGACATGGGAACTGCGGGATCGGGGTGCTGTAGTTGTAGGCCGGCGACCATGGGGGTATCGACTGCGTGAGCAGCGGTTTGACCAAACTCTTCCACCATGCGATCTATTAAAGCTGTTTGGGATATTGAAATAGTACACTTGGAGCGATCGTGGGTGATGCCTATTCCCAGGGCGTACTTTGGCTCGCCCAGGTCGGAGATCTCCCATCTGGAAGTTAGTTCGGCTTTAAAACACTCTATCTTGCTTGTGGGTGACGCCGTTGTGATGATGTTGTCAACATGTACCACAAAGATAATGGTCCCTGTTGCCGATTGTCGCCTATACACGCACCATTCACATGCCAGTCGCTCAAAGCCCCATCCTACAATCGCGGCGTTGAATGTTTTGTTCCAAATCCTGCTAGCCTGCTTCATGCCATATATGCTCTTCATCAGTTTCATCACCCAGTCCTCCTTCCCCGCTTCCTCGAACCCCTCCGGTTGTTCCATGTACATGGTCTCATCCTCCAGTAGGATTCCATGGAGGAACGCGGTTTTGATGTCGAATTGCCTGAGATCCCAGTCTAGGGTGGCGGCAATGTGGAGGAGCGCTCGGAATGACTCCAAGTGGATGGTAGGTGTAGTTGTCTTATCATAATTGACACCATATCGCTGAGCATACCCCTTTGCCACATAGTGAACCTTATAACACACGATGTTCCCGGCGTCGTCATGCTTGCACTTGCAGACGAGTTTACCTTTAAGTGGGCGCTGATTTCGTGGTACTTCGCTTCGGGGGACGAGTATGAAGACCTTCAAGTCTTCCAGGCTTTTGAGTTCCTCTCGGCCACCAGCGATCCAATACTCACACTCGGGAGAGGCAATGGCCTTGGCCCAGGATGGTTCGTCATCCAGATTGACTGTTGGCTCAAGGTTTCCGTTAGTCAGTGCAGCAAGGACTTCGTCAACTGAAGCAAGATTGTGACCGGCACGGACATCAACTGGTAATAAGTCATGTGACTCGCGCATGGGTGAGAATAGTGAGATGAAGGCTGTGGTGTGGTCACCATCACCGGGGTCTGCGTGGTTGCAGGTAAATCTGCGTGCGAAGCAAAGTTCGCAATCAAAATCAACCATCTTGGATGAACTGGTAGTACGCACATGTCCTTCATTGGCATCTCAAGTTGATTCTCACCGATGGTGCAGAGCCTGCGCAGCGTGACGTTTGGATGGGTGATACAGTGCTGTCCGGCAGGGAGGAGCTTGAGATGGTTGCCAGACTGCAGAATCGCGCAATTGTTCGCTGGCACGTCCAAGCTGAAATGCGATAAGCCACGACCGTGGGGGCTATCTAGCAAACTTACAATATTGCAATGACATAGTCCCTGGTTGATGAATTTGCGGGGCTCGTGGCAGAAGTCATGCAGACCCCGAAGCTGCGTCCAAGAATGGCGCTGGTGACATGTCGACAATCGCAACCATGTTGTAGCTGCCCATGACGTGTGACACCATACGCAACGAAGCCTGAGCCTTTCAGCACGGCTGAAGATGACGTGGTTCTGGGGATCCGAGATGACTGGTTCTGCGACAGGAAGTACCTGCCCCACACAGTCAAGTGGAGTACTAGTAGCCCAACTGGCCCACCTCAACCCCACCCCTAACATGTCACGTGATGTATTACGTGATGTTTCTCGCAAGTCAAGCACCGTCCAACACATCATTTCCATGGTCCGAGCCATGCTGTCCGTTTCTGTGCCACTCATTTTTAAACTCTGATTTCTTCGGTTTTCAAGTTATTTTATTTCTAGAGTAAATAAAACCAAATAACATGTAAACAAAGTGTTGCACACCCGTCAAAGAATTTCAGAACACTATTAGCTAATAGATAATGTTACAAAGCTCAGTTGACCTTTGTAATCATGAGAAACACATAAATATATTTATTAGCTAATAAAAATTACATAAACTATAGACCACTTTTTTGTCCAAGGCAAACCCCTAGCAAACGGGGTGCGCGCGTGCCATTCTGCGTGCCCCCTCCTCATTCATGTGTCACCCCTGTGCAGAAATCTGGGCGGGGTGGCGCACCTCCTCCCAGTTGCGTGGAGCCCCCCCGCTCGGTTTGTGCACCACCCCTGCCCTCTGTTCTGCACAAAGGTGGGCACAAATGGGTGCGCACCCCCCGTCCGTTCGCCTGCACGGGGGGCGCTGGTGCCCCCTTTGCACGAAAACGGGGCAAGCAGCGAGAAGGGGGGGGGGGGTTCCTGCGCGGTCCCCCCGTTCACACAAATGGGTGCAGCGGGGCTGACCTGCACGGTCTCGTGCTAGCATTCCGTTTGCACAAGGGGGCAAAAGGGGTGGGCTTACCTTTCCTGCACCCCCTTTGCGCATAAACGGGCATGGGGGTGAGCCTTTTCCACGCGTACCGAGAGGCGGCCAAGGGGTTGCCGGGCAGCGTGCCCTCGTGCGCCCCCCTCCGCGCGTACAGGATGGCGCGGCCGAGGAGGAAGGGGCCGCGTGCCCTCGTGCGCCCCCCTTCCGCGCAGATGGGGAAGGGAGGGACCGGGGGCCGCATGCCCTCACGTGCTCCCTTTCTGCGCATACAGGGCGCCGCGGCCGAAGGGGGAGGGGGCACTGGGCAGGGCGTCACGTGCCCTCGCGTACTCCCTTTCCGCGCATACAGGGCGCCGCGGCCAAAGAGGGAGGGGGACTGGGCCGGGCGTCGCGTGCCCTCACATGCCCCCTTTCCACGTGTACTGGGTGCTGCAGCCGAAGGGGGAGGGCCGGGGCGATGTGCCCTCACGCGCTCCCTTTCCGTGCCAATAGGGCGCTGCAGATAGGGGAAGGGGGCTGCAAAACGGGGACAGCATGCCCTCGTGTGCCCCCCCTTCCACACGGACATGTTGGCACAGACAGAGAAGGGAGGGGTCGGGGGGCGGCAGGCATCGTGCGCCCGCGCGCAAACGAGGGGGGGCAGGGTGTGCCCCTTCCCATGCAGCTCCCCATTCGCGCGCAAACTGAGGCAAGGGCGCAAAGGGGGGGGGTCTGGTCCCACGTGGTCCCTGTTCGCGTCCTGTTTGCACGTGAACGAGGGCAGAGGGGGCAAATGAAGGGTGCTTACCTTTCCTGCGCCCCCTTTGCGCGTAAACGGGCGCAGGGTGGCACGCAAAAGGGAGAGGGGAGGGGGTTCTCCCAAGCGTGAGGAGGGGGTAAATGGGGGCCCACTGTTCCCGCGCCCATGCCTCCTTTGCGCAAAAACAGGGGTGGGGGGTCAAAAGGCCCCTTCCCGTTACCGCGCAAACAGAGGTGGGGGCGCAAGGGGGGTGGGGGGGCCATCCCGGTCCTCGTTTGTGTATCCTGTTCAACGTGAACAGGAGCAGATGGAGGGAGGGGGCAGGAAAAGGGGGAGGCCCAAGGGAGGAGGCTGAGGGGGGGCACTGGGAGGGGCCGTGCGGCGTGCGGGGAGGTGCGCCCCCCACGCGGCCAACTGGGCACGCAGAAAGGGGGGCATAAAGGAAGGGGCTGGTAGGGGGGCGCACTGACAGGAGGGGGCGAGCAAGGGAGCGCATGGAGAGGGGGGCACGAACAGGTGCAGCACACAAACGAGTTTACGTGTTATTTGGTTCTATTTACTCTAGAAATAAAATAACTTGAAAACCGAAGAAATCAGAGTTTAAAAATGAGTGGCGCAGAAATGGTTAGCGCAGCTTGGACCGTGGGAATGATGTGTTGGAGTTGATGCATGGTGCTTGACTTGCGAGAAACATCACGTAATACATCATGTGACATGTTAGGGGTGGGGTTGAGGTGGGCCAGTTGGAGTAGCCCCTTTCAGTATCTTGGTCTCTCATTACCACAATGTCTCTACCGCTCTTTGAACTTCCACTGCAATCAGGTATACTGAAGAATTATATTATGTGATTGTCTCCCGAAGGGAGTGAGCGAGAGAGATGAGCGTCCGTATGAAGGAGCTCTACTCCTATTCGATAAGCCCGGCGTAGTCTTTACATGTAAGCTACTGCACGTGTGGTTACCGTATTTGGAACAGTCCGTAAACGGAAATCTGCCTTACTCAGCCGGATAGTGCCGACCGATATTCCTACACTCCCCTTCACGTCGGTGCTATTCCCATTTCTCCGACGTGCTTCTTGTGCTTAGGTCTGGCTAAGGCTTTGGTGAGTATGTCTGCCGTTTGATCAGGATCCCGACAATCAGTGATCGCCACTATGTTGTTCGACACTAGTTCGCGGATCAAGTGCCATCGGGTCCCTAGATGTTTTGATCGCTTGTGAAACTTGGGATTTTTCGCCATCATTGCGGCTCCCATGTTGTCCTCGCTGATCAGTGTCGGGTATAACTGTGCGTAGCCAAGCTCCTCATAGAGATTTCTCAGCCATGCAGCCTCCTTACCCGCTTCGTTCAAGGCAATATACTCAGCCTCAGTGGAGGATTGCGCGGTCACAGGTTGCTTCCTCGACATCCAAGTAATCGCGCCTCCGCCCATCAAGAATACGTATCCTGAGGTCGATTTATAATCGTCAGTATTGGCGAATGCGGCATCGGAAAAACCATGGAAAAGGTTCGAGTTTTTACTCTCGTTCCTCCTTTTGGAATAGGTGATTCCGTGCGTCTTCGTACCAGCAAGATATCGGAGTATTCTCTTTAGGGCAGTGGTGTGTTCTAAACTCGGATTAGCCGTGTAGGATGCTAACCTGTTGACGGCGAAAGCGATGTCTGGTCTTGTAGCATTTGCTAGAAACTGGAGCTCGCCGAGTAATCGTGCGTACGAATTACTCCAGTTACCCTCGTTCCCATCCGGATTAAGGACTATCGGTATGTTGGGATCGAGCGGCGTCGCAACATTGTTTGCACGCTCCATGCCTTCCTGCACTAGGATGGCTTCGACGTACTTCTGCTGCGTAAGTCTGATCGACGTGCCGTCGCGGGTGACTTCGATTCCGACGATCTTCGTCGGCTCTCCTAAGTCGGTGACTTCCCACTCTGAACGTAAGTCCCCTTTTGTACTCTCCATTGCTATATCTGACGTCGCGAAGAGCATGAGGTCGTCGACCCAAACAGCGATTATTTCAAGGTCAACTCCCTTCCGGATGTACGCGCATGGATCTGAGTTTAATGGGGTGAATCCATGCTTTATCAGTTTACTGTCGAGCTCATGGTTCCACTCGCGCCTGGACTGTTTAAGTCCATAAAGGGTTTTGATGAGCAGACAAACTCGATCGGTGCCGTCTTCGTAGCCTTCGGGTTGCCGCATGTAGACCTTTTCTTTGAGAACGCCATTAAGGTACGCTCCTTTCACATCCATCTGTTGGTTTTGAAGGTCCACTACAGCTGCTAGCGCGAGGATAGCTCGAAGCGTCTCGAGTCTTACTACTGGTGAGTACGTCTCGCTATAGTCGTACCCCGGCCTCTGCGCACATCCCTTGGCTACTAAACGGGCTTTATACTTCAATAGGTTTCCGGCCTTGCCGTACTTCCTCACGAACACCCACTTATTCGCTATAGGGACGGATCCCGGGGGTGCGTCGGTGAGTATCCATGTACCCATCTGACTGAGCTGACTAAGCTCTGTCTTCACCGCGCGCTCCCACTCGGGCCACTCGAGAGATTCTTTTGCCTCAATGAGGCTCTTCAGGTCTCTGAGCGTCACTATCCCTTGCGCGGCATTAACTTCATCGTCGTCTTCCGAATCGGAAAATGGATTATCTAATCGACAATAGTCCGCGCGTATACCACGAGTTTTTCGGGTTGGTTCGGGGGGTTCTTCTGGTATGTCTTCACTTCTCTTTCTCTTTAATCCTCTGTCCATGTTCTGCCCTAGATCTTTAGGCTGTACGTCTGATACGCCGCCGGTGGACAGGGTGTCCCGTTCCGGTCTCCCCAGCTCCCCTTCACGCTGTGCGCTCGGCGCGATCACGGCGATCGGCTCGGTAGGAGGAGTATCATGGGTCAACTCTAGGAGACGGTAATTTCGAGAAGTGAGTACTTTACGCGTTTCCGCGTTATAGTACTTAACGGCCTTCGGCCCATCTTCAGATCCTACATAGGCCCTTCTTTTCGACTTAGGTAACATTTTGCGCTGCGTGGCTTGGCCTTGTAGTAGCACCCATACCGGTGCTCCGAACTCTCTGAGGTGAGTGACGTCTGGTCTCTTTCCGAACCATAACTGATACGGAGTACCCTCTGATAGGGCTCTCGTATAGGAACGATTACAGACATACGCTGCATGGGAAACAGCGTATTCCCACAGGAATTCGGGCATCTCTTGTCCGCGTAACATCGCACGGGCGAGCTCTACCAGCGTGCGGTTCGCGCGTTCGGCTATGCCGTTCTGGGCAGGTGAGTAGGGCGCCGTCATCTGGTTGTCTATTCCACGCTCACGGCACCACATCCTCAAGGGCTCGTTAATGAATTCTTTTCCCCGGTCCGTGCGAGTCGCACGCGGAGGTTTCCCATTAGTCCCAAGGTGTGTCAGGTAGTCCTTCACTGCCTGTGCCGCCTGATCCTTCCCTTTCAGGAAGGTAACTGTCATATATCGCGACGCATCGTCAACGAGTAAGAGAAAATATTGGTTCCCATTAATGGAAACCTTGTCGTATTTGCCCCAAAGGTCCATGTGAGTCAGCTCACCAGGCGAAGTCTCCCGGACTGACTTCTCGTTATAGACATCTTCCGTCTGTTTCGCTTCGGTACACGCGACGCAATCAGGTTGAGGCGTCTCAGTGTCCACGCGGAAACCGTCAACGAGTCCGTCGTCCAGCAACTTCTTTAGCCCGGTATAACTAACATGCCCGAACCTTCGGTGCCAAGTCTCCCAGCTCGGGAGTACTTCGGAAGTGGTGAAAGTAGCGGAAGCGCTTGCCTGCGGCTTTTGGCTTGGACGTATGTTCACGTCCATTTTGTATAAGTTGTTTTGCGCCAATCGCCCAATAGCTATCTGCGTTCCACCCTTCGTGATCAGCGTGAGCTTTCCATGACCGAATGTGCATGTTCCGCCTGTTCGGTCCCATCGTCCCAAAGATAGTAAGTTGTTCTTATTGGTCGGGATATGCAGGACGCTCCCGAGTCGCAGAAGGTTGACTTTACCATTTATCCGCGATTCGAGTTCGACCGTGCCCCGTCCACTTATAGGGACTTTGGTACCGCCGACGCCGATCACAGAGGCATGCTGAAGCGGCTCGTATTCCGCGAACGCGGTGCGCTCATTCGCGACGTGTGATGTCGTCGCGCTATCGGCAAACCAGTCGTACCAAATAGTGCGTGTGTCGATTGCTGTAACATCACTAGGATCATAATCCTCGAAGTTGTAACACTCGCCAAAGTACTCCGGCTCGCCTTGATCCTCCGTTACGGCGAGCGCGACGTCCTCGTCATAAGTGGTCTCGTGGACTTCTTCGATCTTAGAGGTAGAAGCCTTACCACTGCCGCCGCCTTCGCCATCGCCGACCTTTCTCTTCTTCCAACAGTTTTCGGCCACATGAGAAAACTTCTCGCATATTGTACACTTGGGTTTGTCGAGATAACGACAGTCTTTTGTGTTGTGGCTGTCTCTTCCGCAATGATTACAATGCTTCACTTTGCGTTTCGCGCGTCGGCCGGGCTTTCGCGTGGTGTTCCCAGACCGAGTGTCGCCCATGCGCTGAGTAAGAGTGGGCTTTTGTCCGACGGCTTGATTAACGCTGCCGCCGTTGTTCTTCCGCACTTGGCGTCTCCCCTCCTCCTCCTTTATGAAACCAATAAACTTGAGCGAGCTCACCGACTTCCGCGGGTCCATCTGCTGGTCTCCAAACTCCCCACCAACGTATGACTGAGTGAACGCGTCCCATGAACGTGGAAGCGCCCACGCGATGAGGATCTTGAAGTACTCGTCATCCAGCGGCATGCAAGTATTGCATACCTGAATGAGACGTTCCCACTGGCTCGTCATTTGGTGAAGCAACTCTGTTATATTAGTGTTCTCGTCGGAAATGATATGGTTGAGAGCATAGAGGATAGTGAAATAAGTGTTTAACCCTTTTGTCTGGTGCACGGCTTCAAGGTTCGCCCAGATCTGCGCCGCCGTTTCGCAACGGTGCGTATGATCCATCTGTGACTCTGATATATTATTCGTGAGAAGCGTCTGGGCGTAGCTGTCGTTGTTGTCCCAGACTTCCGCATTCCGAGGACCTGGAGGACGCGGAAGGGATCCGTCGACGTACTGGCGTACGCGACAGGAGTGGAGCATTCTCCACATCCTCTGGCGCCAGTTCGTCCAGTTCTCATCGTTCAGCGGTTCTATCACGCGAGTCACCTGCGAATCTGAACCTCTGACTTCAGTAATGTAGAGTTCTTCCTCCTCAGATGAGGAGGGATCCTCGAGCTCGTCTTCATCCGCGAATCGATAAGGAGGCATAATAGGGGTAGTTGTATTTTCGCGCAGGGAAAGGGGATAATATTGTTTATTGAATAGTAAAATATCCTGGCCTGAGGTTTTAAGCTATGGGGCCAGGGCCCATAACCTGAAGAATTATATTATGTGATTGTCTCCCGAAGGGAGTGAGCGAGAGAGATGAGCGTCCGTATGAAGGAGCTCTACTCCTATTCGATAAGCCCGGCGTAGTCTTTACATGTAAGCTACTGCACGTGTGGTTACCGTATTTGGAACAGTCCGTAAACGGAAATCTGCCTTACTCAGCCGGATAGTGCCGACCGATATTCCTACATATACCGCCCACTGGATTTGGTTGGGAAGACTGTTCTGAGTCTCCATCATCAACCACAGTGTTTGATAAAAGATTGAATGAAAGAGACACTTTCTTTGGACAGGTTGCTTGTGTCATCTGCGGAATGTATTGTGTAGTTGACCATTGCCATATCATCCCTAAAGCTGAATCATTCTCCACTGTAATATTTCAATGCACCCACTTTCCACAAAGCTAATATGAATCATAGTGGAAGGACCTGAAGGAACGTGGTTGGATCCCTCAGTCTGCTAAAGAAAACCCAGCCCATGAAGCACGCAATGGACTGGTGATGTGTCTGAGCCACCATGCCAACTTCAATAACTACCAATTCTATATACGTTTCTCTCCTGATGTGAGTTCTATATGTTTTTGCTTTGGCAAGCTAATCACTTCAAGTAGACAAAGAAATTTATATACATTAATCATTCCAATCATCCGTCCCTTCAGCAATTCCACGGAAAGGCAATCGCACTCGACATACGGGCTCACTATGCCCCCTTTGTTTCATTATTAGTCATCCACGAGTGGCGTGTTCGTGGATTCAATCCATTTCAGCCCATCACACCCACCATTCCTGCCCAGATCCCTTGGCAGGATTGGATCATGTCGAGTGGTCTGCTTGATGAAAAGTTAGGCTTCAAACGTGATGGTTCGCCATCAGACAACAACTTTTTCCCCTCATCAACAAGCGTAGCTCATGCGTCAACAGGAGAAGTTGCCCTAGAGCTGAGCAATGATGATGTTGCTAAGATTTTAGCAGCAGCACGTGCCCAGCCCTCATGGAAAGCCTGTGAATTGGAGAATGCGGGCTGGAATGGTACAGCAGACGAAAATACGAAGAAATATCTAGATATAACAGGCACACGTTAACATGTAGTCGTATCAGTAACGAATTGGTCCCATGTCGCGTTCACATTAGCGGGACGATTATAACGCGTTTTTGTGCGACGTTCGACTTTGTGTTGGGTACGGTGGTCATGCACCTGTACAATCTAACGCTCCAACACCCCACCGCGTCGCTTCAAGCGATTGTCAGCAATTTCTCCGGTGCGAGGCAACAGGAGATCATTATATCTCATGGGACACGTCTTCAACTTCTACTACGCACCGATGTCCAGACCGGAAAATTATCGACAGTCATTGCAACCGATGTTTTTGGCTCTATTCGCTCGTTAGCGGCTTTCCGACTCACGGGAGGGACCAAGGGTAAGCAATTGTAAGTGTATGATCCCTTCTTTTAACTTATTCCCTCACCCTTCTCAGACTACGCAATTGTAGGGTCGCATTCTGGTCGCATTGTGATCCTCGATTATGACCCTCGCACCAATAGTTTCGTCAAGATTCACCAAGAAACTTTTGGAAAGTCTGGCACACGGAGGGTTTTCCCCGGACAATACCTCGCCACCGACCCAAAGGGACGCGCCGCTATGATTGCCGCAGTAGAGAAGTCGAAGCTCGTGTACATTCTAAACCGCGACGCTGCCGCTAATCTCACCATTTATTCACCTCTGGAAGCACATAGAAGCTCCTCTATTGTCCACCACATTGTTGGCGTCGATGTCGGCTTTGAGAACCCGATGTTTGCTACTTTGGAAGTCGACTACACAGAAGCCGACCAAGATCCAACAGGAGAGGCATGTCTGGACACTATCTTTTCCGGGCCAAATCTGATCGCGTATAGTTGTTGACCTACTACGAACCTGACTTGGGCCTTAACCACGTTGTGAGAAAATGGAGCGAACCAACAGATCCAAAGGCGAATTTCCTTGTCCAGGTTCCGGGGGGGCAGCTTGCGTCAACCGAGCGATTTGATGGCCCTTCGGGCGTGCTCGTCTGCACGGAAGATCACATCATCTATCGAAATGCGGATGCGCCTCAGCATCGCATCCCCATTCCTCGGCGGAAGCACCCACTTGGAGACAGCGGGCGCGGCCTCATTATCATTGCAGCGGTGATGCACAAAATGAAGGTGAGCCAGGGTCATCTATCTGGTCGTGTCATATCTAATAAACGTCCGCATAGGGTGCTTTCTTCTTCTTACAAAGCGAGGGAGGGGATTTATATAAGATCACGATTGAACACGAGGAGGAGGAAGTCAAAGCACTAAAAATCAAGTTCTTTGACACCGTACCTGTCGCTTCTAGCCTTTGCATCCTGAAATCTGGCTTTCTTTTCGTCGCATCCGACTTCGGAAACCAGTGCGTACTTAGTTCCTTCGCCAGTTCCGGCCCATTGACCCTAACTCCTGGCAGACAACTGTATCAGTTCCAAAAGCTTGGTGATGATGATGACGAGAAGGAATTCAGTTCTCGAGGTTATCCTGCGTACGGTATGGCCCAACCGAACCAGGCCCTTCCTCGGGCCTATTTCCAACCGTGGCCTCTCGAGAACTCAGCTCTAGCAGACGAACTTGAATCCTTGAGTCCCATCTTAGACTCTAAGGTCTTAAATTTACTTCCAAATTCCGACACTCCTCAGATTTTTACTCTGAATGGCCGTGGCTCGCGGAGTGTGCTTCGGACGCTTCGACATGGACTTGAGGTAGAGGAGGCCGTGAGTTCTGATTTACCTGGTATTCCGAATGCTGTATGGACAGTCAAAACTAGAAGCGACGGTGAGTTCCCGTGCACCTGTGACGATGGGCATGGACCTTTTTTTTTTTTTTGAATCCATTTTTGTGCGCCTGAGGGCATATTACCCTATGTAGCACTAGGGCTGCGTACCGTACCCATACCGAACGGTCCAGACGGGTCCGTACTACGGTCACGGCACCGTGACTGTTCGAGCTCAAAACAACTCACCAGACGGACAGTGGAGGGGACGGTCATCACCTGTCTAAGACCGTCACAGTATGACTGTCAACGGCACTAGACGGTTTGGATGGGTCTCTCCAAAAAAACATCTCTGACGAGATCCCTGAACATGATCTAGGGATCGCAGCGGGTCACCCTGGGGTCATCCTGAGGCAACCCTGCGGGTACTGCGGGTGGGGAAAACCGCGCGGGTTTACCAGGACAGTAAATATTATAATGTACAGTAATGCTAGCTAGTATAATGCCCACTGCAGCGCCACTACACTGTCGTCACGGTCACCCCATTTTATCGATATCGTTGCTGTCGGGTTGTTGCCGTGTTGGGGTGCCGCTGCTGTCATGTTTGGGGGGGGGTGTGGTCAACCCTGTGTTGGAAGGGCACCAGTGGTGGTCGGTAGTTTGAGTTGTTCAGCTCTGGGAGGCATCGGCAAAGTCTTCTGTTTTGCCATCGCCGCACCGTCATCGTCGTCGGTCTTGTCGTCGGTCGTGGTTTGCAGCGCACGTGGCTGCATTGGTGGGGGGGGGGTCGCTGCTACCACCGCTGTCGTCCTGGTGTACACCAGTGAACGGTGTACGCGTGCGCCGCCGTCGCCGCCATTGTCGTCACGATCGTGGCTACAGCTGGTAGTGGTAGGTAGCTACGGAGCCCAGAGGTGGCAAGTGATTGGTGTGCAGGCAAACCCTGCGCAAGCCAGCTGCCTCTGATGGAGTCGGTTACGGTTCCCTCTTGTGGGAAGCCACCTTTCCTACACCGCTCGGTGATTTCCGGTTTTGTTTGCTGAGGATTTGCGGATTCATTCGCGGCTATCTCCGAATGACAACCATGACACGACAACCATGACCAACGACTACGACTACGACAACCACCAACAACACCCACGACAACCACAACCAACGACCACGACAACCACAACCACGAAAACGACAGGCTCGACAACCACGACGACAACCCCTTGATGCCCATAACAACAACCACGACGACGACAACGCGACTCGGACTCGGAACACCACGATAACAACAACGCAACGCAACGACTGGTGACCACAACACTACTGACACGACGACTCAGACGGCGAGCGGCGGGCCTTTTCATACGAGTAGTAGTAGCTAGTTTAGTTTAGTACAGATATGTCAATAATAGAGTTTTTATCACTAGGACAATACCGTCTACCGTAGAGACGACCGTCACGTCCGTCTCCGTACCCGTCCGTAGCCATTGGGGCTTTGCTAACCAGACTTGATGGACAGCAGACAGCCGACCATACCCGTCACATGACCGTTGATTGTACGGCCGTACCCGTCAGACAGTACGGTGCGCAGCCCTATGTAGCACTACACTTCTAATATAATGCACGCCTCCTGCCTATCCGCTCCCAGAGTTCTTCCTGTATATCTAAGGTCTCCCCTGTTCCCTGGTGGGGAACAGCATTGCTTCCTGTCAAGCGTTGAGGTTGGTGGGGTGTACTGGCCACCATGTAGGGCTGTTTACTGTACCTGTACATCATGGGCTGGACAGATCTGTACTACAGTCACGGACCCATGCTGTTTGAGCCATACTCAACTATCTAGACAGACGGTGGACAGGATGAACTTCACAGTACAGCCGCCAACGGCATTGGACAGTTTGGATGGGCACTTGCATCAGCAATTTGACATAAAAGTTTTTGCTGGTTTCACAAGCCTAAAAACCGCTAAAAACCATATAAAACAGTGAAAACTATGCCTATTCTGAGACTTGGTGACCCAAGTCCAATTTCATGGAAACCCAAAATTTCAACAAGCATGAGAATGGTATGGCCTTATCCTTTTCTGGAATAGTAAGGGGTCTGTCAAGAAAAATATAATCAATGGCAAATAAATAACACGGCAAATTAGCACGAAACACTAGTGAAGTAAATAGGTCCCCAAGCACCAGGTTTCCAGGAACCTGGAATACGGCAAAAAACGTCAATAACAGCCGAAACACAGGAAACTTTTCTGTCAAATTCCTGATGCTTGAATGGGCAAACAAATTTGATGAGCTTGAGATTGCGAGAGTGCGATAGATATTTGCAAGGTAGAACATTGGAAGTGTCCTGTGGCGATCCAAAAAAAAAAAAAAGAAGTGTCCTGTGGGTTCGGTCAGATGTCCTAAATGGACACTGATATCAACGATGCAACAGCAGCAGAAAATAAACCAGTTGATGAGAGATGAGTTGGTGTGAAGCAGTCAGAAGATAGTGATGCACGAAAATGAGAATGCCATCATGATTGGCATCTGCTTTCCATCCTTTGGCTGTCTTCTTGTCCTCTTCCGTGATGCTTCTGTTGCCATCTCTAGATACGTGGAAAAAATAGGCCCTGAACAATTGACAAAGTTGGACATCCCCCATGGTTCCTGAGTCAGCTGGGGTGGATACTGGTGGTCACCTATGGGGATGGCAGTGAGAATGTTGAGAGTAGAACCAAGCGCGAGAAACATACCTCTGCCTTGGCTTATGTTATCTGCCCCAGTCACATTGACACTCTCGAGAGCTTGGGATATTGAAGATTCTAGAGTGAGTCGATTATGGAGAGTGTGCATGCGTGCCATGAAGCCTGCATCATGATGAGGTAATGGGGTCGGCTGAACCCAAGTGCTCAATGCTCAACAGTTTGTGACTGCAAAGTCAGCTTCAACTTGAAGGCCTCATTTATGCCCTCTCATAACTCATATTTGTATTGCAGTGGTCTATGCAGTGGTCTATAATGCAAAGGCCTCTGCCTGTGAGAGCCACCATGAGTCAAAAGCAGTATAGACTTTCTCACGACATTCGCATGCCATTCAAGTTCTCCCATTCACTTTATTCTCCCATGGTGTCGTTCGATTGCCTTACCCCTCCGCAATTTCCATACCAATGTGATTGAGATGTGCAATGCCACTTGGCCCTGAGTCTCAACAAAAACCCTAGCATCATGATTGAAGCTTGAGCTTGAGCTTAAGAGTTATAAATGGTTACCCAGGTCCGTGCAGATGCTTCTCTTACTCACCCTCCCCGTCACATTGGCATGACATCGCCTCACTAATGGACATTGGACACTGCTGCAAGTTCCCTTACAATCAGTTTGTAGGCCCCTTGAAGGCAGGCTGCATGTCCCAATGCCTCATGCCATCTCTGTCTATCCACTCTGTCCTTGTCACATTGCTTTTGTCACCAGCCCATTTGAAGTTGTCCACTTGCTTTGCACTGCATTCATTGTCAGAGTGTCACGACCCAGTTTAATTTAATTTTTACTTACTAAATACGTGCTTGGTCACATGACCTTGTTTCACACGTGAGTCACTATGACTCTTTCTTGCTTCATGAGTCACTATGACTCTTTCTTGTTTCATGAGTCACTATGACTCCTTCTCAGTATTGGTGACTTGGCATGACTCTTACTATACGATGACTCGGAATGACTCACATCCTAGGACACTATTGTGACTCAGTCCTAGGATCAGTAGTACTATAAAGTCAGGCTAACTGGGTAGCTTGTAGCCCCAGACTTGACTTATTGTATCCTTCAGAAGCGCAGGTATTGCTCCAGCCATTGGTTGGTGCGCTCGGATTGCCCATCCGTCCTTGGGTGATAGGCGGTGGATATGTTTTGCGAGATGCCCAGGATTTTACAAAGCTCCCTTGTGAATTTTGATGCGAAGCGAGGGTCCCTGTCACTGATTATTTTGGAGGGGAGTCCAAAACGTGGGAAAGTGTGCTTAGCATAGAGGGCCGCCATTTGTTCGGCTGTGATTTCTTCGCGGCAGGGGATGAACACCGCTGCCTTTGTACAGTCATGGTCTGTGATAGTGAGGATGGAGTCGCACCCTTGCGATGTGGGGAGCTTGGTAATGAAATCGAGGGCAATGGTCTCGAACGGCATGGCCTCGGGCTCTGGGTAGATGGGAGAAAGAGCAGCCTTGGTGGGACGATTGTTGGCCTTGTGTCGCTGGCATTCTGCGCATCCCTTGATGTAGTCAAGGACGTCCTTGAGTAGGTTGGGCCACCAGTACGCGCGCTGCACCAGCTGCGTGGTTTTGTTGATACCTGGGTGTCCATAAACTGGTGATGCGTGGTGAGCATTGATGATACTCCTCTTATCGTAGAGTCTGCCAGTCACAACTCATCGCCTGTCCTTATACCATGTCCCTTCGATCTTCTTTAGCTGGTGGGCATCGACCCAGGGGCGTAACTTCTCTTCGTCCTGCTGGTAAATGGGGTCTGCAGGTTCCATGTCTGCGGGTAAGATGACCTGGGTTGTCGATTCTCCCTCTTCCTGCCGCATGGCGCGTATGAACAACTTGTCGGGGAGGACGGTGACACCTTTGTTGTCTCCTTCTCCTTGATCGTAGTCAGGCCTCCGGGAGAGTGCATCGGCTCGCCCGTTGGCGGTCCCTTTAATATGGTGGATCTCTATGTCATACTTGGAAAGTTCAAGGACTTCCCTGGCTACCCGGCGGCTTATCTTTTGTGGGGAACACCAGTATTGCAGGTTCATGTGGTCCAAGTAGACTTTGATCTTGTGTGGGGATCCTGCCAGCAGTGCTCGCCAGTTTCGAAGGGCCTTGACAATGGCAAGCAGTTCCAAATCGTAGATGTCATAGTTGCTGTCACGATCACGTGACATTCCAGATTTCTTAGACTCGTTTCTGGACTCATACTGATTTCCGATTTGATTGTAGATTACAGATTGTGTTATATCTAGAGATCAGGTTATCTGATCTTTCTGCTGTATTGTTCTATGTTTCACCCTTGCTTCTTCTGTGTTCTAGAAACTTCTGGCATACAGCTTATGTACACCTTTGTCTCTGAGTATATAGTCTGCTGTATTCTCCTCTGTAGTCGGCATTCTGGTCTTTTCACAATATAGCCCACTTCTCCTCTCCTCTGCTGTGCCAGAGCCACCGCTTCTCCGCTTAGTCAGCGACCCGGCCCGTTTGGCCCACCTAGAGTCCCTTGGACTGTAAACGAAGACGATCCGGGTGATCGTAAAAGTTGCGTTCCACATCATTGAGCGTCGCAGAATAGTATCCTATGGGGTGCTTCTTTCCGTCGTTTTTACGTTGAAGTAGTATGGCACCCACCATGTAGCCTGAGGTGTCCACTTCCAGCTCAAACTGCTGTTGCAAGTCTGGGTGGGCGAGTACGGGTTCCAAGGTCACTAAGTCTTTGAGCTTGTTGAAGGTGCGGTCTTCCTCTTCAGTCCATCGCCAGTCTGTGTCTTTGCATGTGAGTTGGTTCAGGGGCCGCGCGTGTGATAGTGTTGGGGAAGTTCAGTTTGGTTCAGTTTGAGCTGATTTAGGCCAAACTGGAAACTGAACCATTCGGTTTCCTCCCCATTTTCTGAAACTGAAACTGAAACCAACCCAGACTGTTTATGTCGGTTCGGTCTGGTTTAAACTCGGTTCCAAACCATTTGGAGCTATGTTGGGTTCGTTTCAGTTTAGACCGGGTTTAGACCCGGTCTCAGACCATTTACACACAAAAAATGCGCAAACATTCAGAGAATATATTCAGAAGCTATACATACAGATACAGCAATGGATATGAAGTAAAGTAAACAGTATATCTAGAGAGCTAAAGTACAAGAAAGTGTGTGTCCGGGATTGTGTGACCACCCAATTACAGTTACACACTTAGCAAGTCGTTTAGTTCACGCGTCTAACAATTCAACTCACAATCACTCATAAACAAAATTCGAGACTCGGATGTAACTTTCCATTCATTTGGTACGGACATAAAGACAGAACGACAGAAGTTATTTGCGTATATAAAAGTCCTAGCCACGACCTACACCTTCGCGTTCCCACCCGTTTCAACTCCCTCAACCGAAGAACACTCCAGCTCCTTAACGAGTGCGGCAGCCTCGAGGTGAGCAGAGATAATGCCGGCCTTATACCCACCCTTAAGTAGCTGTATGGCCTCGAACATCGTTGGTGTGAGCCGATTTTGGAAATCAGTACCAATATGCCGCGTGCTGGAAAATTGGCGCTCCGAGGCCGTCAAGGACCCACAGATGGCGAGATAATCTCGAGCCATCTGTACAAGGGTGGGATACACAATGGCGTGGTCCTTCCACCAGTTTATAACGTCGGTATCGGTCAGGCTATGAAACGGTTCGAGTGGCGCTTGCAGATACGTGTTGAGTTCACGGTAAGGATCTGATTCGTCGTCATCCTGGGCATGGTGGCTTGCAATCGCTGACTCCATCCATGCAGAGCCATACATCATGTCGGAGCGTTCAGCGGGTTGAGGTGGGGGAGGCTTATCAGTGGTACGGGCGGTGCCCGCAACAGTAGTGTGGTATCGGTCGAACTACAGTAATAAGTACGTGGGGTGGGTATGTACACAAAGAGATGCACCGTTCTTTCGAGACTCCGTGATCCAATGTCAAGGTATTCTTGCTCCCAATGCTTCTGAAAATACGCTAGCTTGATGCAAGGGTCGAGAACTAAGCAGATGAAGTACATGTTGCTGTCATCGAGAGTCCAGTACCATTTGCGTAGGTTGTCGAGGCCAGCATAGAGTGCAGCGGCAATGGACACATAAGCTGGTTTCGCGGCCATCACTTCCCACTTCTGTTGCATGAACTCGATGACGGGAAGGCACAGTACACAGTAGGCCGGGATGTGTGTGAAAACGTCTGGCAAGCCAACACTGGCTCCATGAGGGCGTCGCGAATGAGCTCCAACATGTGCCACTCGCCCTCGCTAAGCCTGAACATAGTATACGTCTTCGGGGGCTTGAGGTTGGGGACCCTGTCGTCTTCGTCGGCAAGAAGTGTGAACTTGGTGCACGCCGAACGGACTTCGAGGAGACGGGTTATGAGATCGTAGAGAGAAGCCCAGCGTGTACGAGCCCACTTGACGAGCTGGAGTTCTGGGAGGCCATCGTCTCTGCAGAGTTTGCCAAAGTATGCACGAGCCTGTGGTGAAGAACGGACTTGGTTGATGAAGGCCAACACCTTGCCAATGAGATCAGCAGGGTCAAAATCCTTGGCTTCGATGAGATTGTCTGCCTCGTCAATGGCTGCAGTGAGCTCCTCATCTATGTTGTCTGCATCATCGTCAGCTGCAGAGAGTGTTGCTTTGGTGGCCGCCATCGATATTGGACCAAGTTTGGTGATAAAGGCACACGACGTGCAATTGATAGTGTGCTCCATGCAACGCCCACGCCGCTCCTTGGCGTTCCACTGCTGGCTGGTGGGATCAACTTGCATTCCTACAACACGCATGGCCTTGTTGCATACCGTTGAACCATCTGCTGTACCCCAACCGAGTTTGGCGGGATCGAGTAAGCGATACTCTTTGAGAATCTCGATGATGAGAGTGCCAGTGTTGGCACCAGAGTGGTCGCCAACAATTTCACGGAACGCGAGGACTGTCTCATTGAGTTTGTAAGTGTCGTCGATCCAATGTGCTGTGACTGTGAGGTAGGGATTGAAGGCGCGTGAGGTGCCGGCATCAAATGTGAATGAGACTGCGCTATCGAGGGCCTTGAACTTCTCAGCAAGAAGGCCCTTGACGCGAAGGGATTTGGTGTAGATTTCATCAGTCACAGTGGTGCGACTGGGGATATCGCGCGGGACCATGGTGGGGCATAGGAACTTCAGGAGTGCCTTGAAGGACTCCTTCTCGATAACAGAGAACGGCTGATGCAAATGTAAACACCGATGTAATGACGGTCAACATAAATCACACACCTGATTGTCAAGAACGATCCACTCGCAAACATGAGATAGTAGTCCTTCGTGACTCCAGGTCGGTATCGGAGGAGGCGTGTGTAAAAATGAGCTAATATCGCTCTGCACGTTACTACCAGAGTCACCCCGTTTGATAGTAGGGCTCTTCAAGACAGCTGGAACATTGCCTTGCTCGCACATCTGACGGTAATGCTGATAGTGGGTGCCGCCCTCTCGGCTGATGTGCGCGCGGAGAGTTGATGTCACGCAGGAACTCCGGTAGAACCCAATGCTGTCAGCCACGTTCTTCTTGTTCTTCCTATACACAATAGTAAGATATGCACGGCCCAGTGGAGATGTTGAAAAGAGTGAAGTACTTACGCGCAGACATCACACCACCAACCACTCAGCAATACTCTGCCCTTAGTGCATGTCCCCTCGCTGAACACGAGGTCAAGATCTGCGCGACGCTTATCTTTGGACCGAATGCAGTGACCCGCTTTTCGTTTCTGTAGTAAAGTGTTAGTATATTAGTCTGCAAAATAAAATGAATGTACCGATTTGTCCAGACTGGACATCTCATCGAGGTCTTCAATATCATCTTCTGAGCTTAAGTCTTCATCATCTTCGTCATCAGGCTCTGAAGCCTTCTTGGTTCTCTTCGAGCTCGAGGGGACGTCATCTCCAATGTCTAAGTGAGAACACTTCTTAGTGACTGCACGAGCCTTCTTGGAAGGTTTGGCCGTAGTGTTGAGTCAGCTTAGTCTGGCCACGGAGTACTCGAACACGTGCTGATGGAACCCCAGTTGATGAGGCTATGGACGGGGATGGGGCAGGAGAGGACAGAAATGGGGTGGGAGCAGACGACTCAGCCATAGCAATTGGATCATCTTCATCGGCATCTTGCCAGTCACTAGCAGAAGCAGACATAATGTGATGGGGAAAGGCAACAGGGAAACAAATGCTGACACGCTTGGTATATTCGAGTGTTGCCAGGAAAGTTCAAGTGGAGTTTGAAAAAAAAAAAAAAGGTTCACACCTACTGGAGTTTCGGTTTAAACTGAGTTTGAAATGGTTTGGGGCATTTGCCTAATCAGGGAACCAGAAACCAAGCCATTCGGTTCCTGTGGGAATTTCCCAAACCCAGACTGATTAAAATGGTTTGGGTTCAGTTCAAACCTGGTTTGGGTCGGTCTCAGACCAAACTTCCCCAACACTAGCGTGTGAGGCGAAGCCATGGATAAAGAGGCGGTAAAAGTTGCAGAAGCCCAGAAAAGAGCGGACCATTCTGACCGTCGTAGGCATGGGCCAGTTGCGGATGCCAGCAACTTTCACTGGGTCCATGTGCGTCACCCCCTTTCCAAGGATGACCCCCAGGTAATCCATGGAATCAACATGGAAGAGGCATTTCTCCAGTTTGAGGTATAAGTCGTTGTCCAGAATAATCTGGAGTATGTCACGTACCACCACAATATGGCTGGCCAAACTGTTCTGTGATGTGATGCCAATGTCATCCATGTACACTCGTATTGTTGTACCCAGTGGCTCGTGCTTGCGAATGACGGATGCGCAGATTTTGTCCATCATGTCCTGGAACGTTGCTGGGGAGTTGGTCAGTCCAAAGTACATGACCACCGGCTCGTAGTGCCCATAACGTGTTTTGAATGCAGCCTTGCCCTCGTCTCCCTCCTTAATGCGCACATTGTTATACCCCCACTGTATGTTGAGTTTGGTATAGATCTCAGCGTTACTCAGGTCCGCAATGAGAGTGGGGATGAGCAGAAGGGGATATGGGTTGCGCACCATGATCACGTTGATCTTGCGGTAGTCTTGGACTGGAAAAAACTGGTCTAAACCAGTTAAAGACTGGACTTCAGTTCATTTTGGCCTGCAACCACCAAATGGATGTTTGATGCCCATTTTTGGCCATGTTGACGCTTGGTAATATGTGCCACGGCGGGTTTCACCAGGACGCAGGTCGCCGGACCGGATGAGTTGTCATGTCAACACACACACGCAACACTCAGCACTTCGCGTTGCTTTTGCCCAAGGACCCTCAAAGAAGCTAAGTGATTTTATTCCTTATTCTTTTAAACAACTAATTTGATTGTCATTTCTAGGTTTTAAATAACTGTCTTAGGTTCCACCTCGCTGCGCGTGGCACCTTGGCAGTTCGACACTCATGCGGTGTCGTGGCCCTTCGACACCCACATGGCATCGTGGCCCTTCGACACCCATGTGGCACCGTGGCCCATCGACACCCACGCGGTGTCGTGGCGTAACGACACGGTGCCGTGACCCTTCGACACCCACGTGGTGTCGTGGCCCTTCGACACCCACGCGGCGCCGTGGCCCATCGACACCCACACGCCGTAACGACACGGTGTCGTGGCCCATCGACACCAACGACACCCGCGCGGGCGTAACAACACGGCGCCATGGCCCTTCGACACCGACGCACCATAACAACACGGTGTCGTGGCCCATCGACACCGATGACACCCACGCGGCGTAACAACACAGCGCCATGGCCCATCGACGCCTCGCCCACGACGCTACCGACTTAGCTTACACTGTAGTACATCCTGTAACATTACTGTAACTATACCAAACATAAGTAATAAAGTATGAGTTGATTTTTGAGTGCACGGGTAGGGTTACCTGGGCCACATGTGCATGAATGACTGGTCAAATACCGGAGTAAAACTGGTCATAACCAGTTAGTGACTGGTCTATAAGGTGACCGGTTTTGGACTGACGCTAACCGGTTTTGGACCGGCACTAACCGGTCTGGATCGGTCCAGTCTAAGAAATTGAGTTTACCATCAACATTTAGACCAGTTAAGGTCACAGTCTTTTGAAAATGTGTTAAAAAACTGGACCAGACTGGACCTCAAAGCACTAACCGCATCTCCTTCATGACTCCTTTTGTTACGAAACCCGACTGCCAACGTTCCCGAACACCCACGCTACGGCCTGGAGATACCGCCACACATGGTGATGACTCCAGAAGGGATAGCAATGGACCGGGCGCTGTTGGAAGCCAGGGACCGGTTCCGGAATGCCATTGAGCCTGTGATGTCACTGACACGTGACTAAGGGCTGGGCGGACCTAGACCAATGACAATGGATGGTGTGATCGGCCATGTGACCTTCTAGGAGGTTCCATGCCTGCACATGGACCACAGAACCCGAGAGAGCGGACTTAGCTGAGTACGAACCTTATGTACCTGCTTGTATATATACCAGGCTGTTTCGTATCCAAGTCCTTCAGACTTGATTTACTTAGCAATACCAGCTTTGTATCTTGGGACCCTGCTCTGCCTTGACTTGCCTTTCCTCTTGTCTTGTTCATCACCGTTCTCGCTGAGCCCCTTCGTGCTTAAGCCTTTGACCAGATATCAGTCTCCTTTGTCATCGTCGTTGACAATGTCCAGACTGTTGTCTTCTGTGAAGCCTGCCACGGGTCCTACGAACTGTGGACGTCGCCCTGCTGGTGGCATTACACCTTTCGTTTGTACCTGTAGGTTGACATAGTGTGTGATCAACCCAGCTTGATTTTCTGTGTTATCAATATTGAATATTCGTTTTGCGTGATCCAGGGGTCGAGTCCCCAATCCCATGCGCTTTACGAACTGCGGTTTGATGAAGTTATTGGTGGCCCCCGAGTCCACCAGTGCTTTGATATTGGCCTTTGAGTAACTCATGCGTACGGAGACTGGAATGCGCATGGAATGAAATCGCGTAGTCACTATTACACTGTTACAATTAATAGCCCTCACCCAGGCTGATGGGTTCAGGCATCCAGAAAATCCCCTTTCTGCACAATTCTTTGAATACTCTTTGACTTCTTTGTCGGCCTCCCTGAGTCCCCTCAGCCAGCTGTTGGCTTGTTCTTGGATGCTTTGCTGTGGGGTCGACACACCTCTCAGCAGATCCTCGGTGTCCGCCACGCAACTATTGCTCGGTCGCGAGAGAGGGAACCCCCTTGGGGTGTTTTGCTGACGGGAGGCCCAGGCCTGCTGTGGGCAATCACGACTGAAGTGCCCCATCTGGTTACAGGTATAGCAGATAACTGTCCTTGGGTCTCGGGGTGTGCCCCCCCTTCCTCCTCCTCTTCCTCCTCCTTGTGGTACGTATGGTTAGTGTTTGGAAGTCCAGTCTCAAGACTGAAAAAAGACCGAGACTGAACCGGACTGGGACCAATCCGGACCGGAAATTACTAAGACCGATCAAGACCGCTAACTGCGGTCCGGTCTCGGTCTTGGTGCGTTGCCAAAAATCGGTGGACCGATGCAAGACTGGTCAAGACCAGGCTCAACCGGTCTTTTCTCTTTCTCGCACTCAAATTATTCTCACATGGAATTGATGTGGTATTAAGCCTGAGTACTACTACATGAAGTATATACACTAGCTATAGTCATGAAAACCTTTCCGAGTTGACGTCGCATCGTCGTCGTCGTCGTTGTCATCGTCTTGAGGTCGTCGTCGTCTTGTCAATGAGGTCGTCATCGTTGACTCGTCGTCTTAAGGGCGTGGTCATCTTCTTGAGGTCGTGGTCGTGGTCTTGAGATCGTGGTCGTGGTTTGAGGTTGTCGTCTTGAGGTTGTCGTTGTCGTTGTCGTCTTCGTCTTGCCGTCGTCGCCTTGGTCGTCGCCTTGCCATCGACTGGCGCTCCGCTGTTGTGGCTGGTTGAGGTATATTTGCAGCTGACTTGGAGGTATTTGACCAGATGGATATTACTTAACTGCGAGGTGAGCGAGCCGGCGAAGGAACCAGACAGCGGAATGGGCACAGTAAGGTGACTAAGACTCGAGCTGGCAATCTCCCGGGCCGGGCACGCGTTCAAGTTCAGCACGCTTTAGGAAACCGTGATACGGCTTGGCTTAGCGTACTCAGGACGGCAACGACAGCATCAATGAGTCAACGACCACCAACGCCACATGCCCGAGGTGGCGACGGCGATTCAACCACGGTAATGCGGGATTGCCTGACGGTGGGGTGAAGACGACAAGGCCGGCGGCGATAACAATAGCGACGGCGGGGCAACCTGTCAACTTCATCAAGGACTCGGACGACATGCCAACACCGAACGACAACAACGACAACTCGGAGGCAACAGACGACGACGACTCAGAGGCAACAGACAATGACGACTCAGACGACGACTCGAATGCATCAGACGGCAACTTGGGTGCGACGGACAACAACTCGGATGCGACGGACAACAACTCGGATGCGACAGACGACAACTTGGATGCCACAGACGACAACTCAGATGCCATGGACGACAACACGGATGCCATGGACGGCGACAACTCGGATGCAACAGATAACGCGCAACGATGGCGGGGGGCGGTGACGACTCGGATGGGGCAGGCATCATATTAGACTACTGTAAATTGTTCGGTAATTACTAGTACAGTCCTTGCTTGCTATGAGAAGTAGTTATCTTGGCCTACAAGACTGGTCTTTACCAGTTGTAAACCGGTCTCAACCTCAACCAGTTGAGACTGGTCTTGTAACCGGAAAAAACCGACATAGACCGGTCTATGTCGGTTCAGTCCGGTTATTTGTGGCTCAGAAAATTCGGAAGACTGGTCTTGGTCTCGGTCCGGGCTCTCGGGTCCAAAAAACCGGACTGGACCGGACTTTCAAACACTACGTATGGTGGGGGTTGTCTTGCATTGGGGTTAACGTCTTCCGACCCTGCCAGCTTCCCCCTTGTGCGCCCTGCCGATGTGTCCATAGTGTTTGGGTTGGGCGGTGGACCTCTCGGGGGCATCCATCCCCCGCTCCGTCCTTGGTACGGGGGAGGAGGTGGTCCGCTACTCCGCCTACTGGGAGTCGCGGGACTGGAACTGAAAGCTTGTTGTTGTGCCTTCATATGAATCCACTGCTCCTGCCGATGCAGGACGCTTCGTTTCCAGTCTTCATAGGTGCAGGGGCTGTCCCACTGGTAACACTTCTTGAACAGCTCCTTGGGCAGCCCATTTGTGAAGAAGTCGAGCGTGAGGGAGGAGTCCGGTCGGTAACCGGCTTGGTGAGTGAGGTTTTCAAAGAGGGTTATGTACGCGTCAATATCCTTGTTCCTCATTTTGATTCCCTTCTTCAGGGTGGCTTGTGCACATTCCTTTTCCAGGGTGTCGGCGAACCGCCGATTGAAGGTGAGAAGAACCTGAGTCCACAGCCAGGGATTGGTGTCGAGGACTCCTTCCTGGCTGACTTGTCGGTTCAGCCACCGACTGATGGCGACAAGCCATTCATTGACTCCGGATCCTCGAATGTAGGTGAGGAAGATCATGGCTCGCTGATAGGGGTTGGACATCACCGTGCTGTTATTATTAACCCCCCAATAGAGCTCCCACTGTGTGAGGAACTCCTCTGTTTTAGTGCGGTCCCCGGTGAACACCTCGGGTGGCTGGCCTACGAACTTGCTGTTTCTGCCTGGAGGTGGTGCTGCAGGTCCAACTGGCGGCCCCCCTACAGGTGGCATCCTCCTGGTGGTCCACCACCGAATCCCCCTGGTGGTCCGCTGCTTCCAAAGCCTCCACCCCCAGGGCCTCTTGGTGGTCCCCCTCCTCCTCCTGGCAATCCGTCATCTGGGGGCCAGCCTCCTCTCCGTCTTCCTCCACTGGGTGGGTCATCTTGATCTGGGCCCATGGCTCGATGAAGCACCAGATCTTCTTCTGTATATCTTTCCCCGGTGTAGGGATTGAGGTAGTTGTGCCGCCCTATTGGCGGTCGGGGGGCTGGCTGCTCTGCGTGGTGTCCTGTGTTCGGATTGATGGGTAGGAGAGGTTGCTCTTCTCTGCGGACTTCAGTGATGGTGGCAGTGGCCATGTCTTCTGGTTCGTGGATGTAAATGTCCTCTGGCTCTAGAAGGGAACTGAACTCAGCTGGGGTGTTTGGTCTCTCGTGGATAGTGACTGCAGCGGTCAGTCGGGCTAATTCTTCTTGCTCTTCTGGGTTTACGTTAGACAGGTGGTCTTCTTCGCTCTTGTCCTCTCCAGTGTCTGTTTCTGACTCCGAGGTGGCTTCAGGTGCTGCTTGGGAGCTGGGCGTCTCCTGTCCGTTGAGTTGTCCCCAATCTTCTCATGAGGGGATCTCACGTCTATTGATGTCACAGCAGAACTCTGATCCTGCTGGACGATTGACGTCCCACCTCTGCAATGGGGGATTCCAAGCAACTTCAACCCAACAGATACGGTCGAAGTTAAACTCAACTGGGTAGTAGCATGACAGTCGCGTGGGTATGTCTACGAAGTATCCAATTACTCCATTGTGTGTCCTCCACCGAGCCGCTCCTAGGAATATGACTGGAATGTTACGATCTCCTCGTCGATTGAGGGTACAGGGTTCAAAGACCCGCTGCCACTGATCTCTGGTTGTGAACGCCACGATAGGTGATCTTGGTCTCAATGTTGCGTTACGTCCTAACGCAGGCCTGACTTAGGCGACGTGTACGGCGAACACAACGATGGGTGACTTAGCAGAGAATAAGATACACGACCACTTGCGGGCACGTGACTGGGCGAGGCACCAGGGCTAGTCCCACTGGGCGGAATGCATGAAAGGCAACTTGCCCTAGGAGGGACAAGCGCACGAGAAGATAGATGAGAACAAGGAGGGAGAGAATGACGAGTCAAGGGTGTTGGTATTACAAAAAGACCAAGATACCGTACAAGCTAGGTAACCCGAGTCTTATATACATGCGGGCAGTATTTGTACACGGCAAACAGATGGTGCGATCCTAGGATAGGGATCCTAGGGAGCTCACATGAGGTTATAACTAGGAAATCCCGCAGAGGCCTGTGTGCCTCAGACCTTCCCAGAAATAGACGGGAAGCGTCCCATGGGGTGTTGGAACACCGAAATACAGGGTGCGAGATAGGAGGCAGAGTGGCACAGAAGGCACACGGCGGCGCATGACAGAGTGGAAAGATAACAGAAAGAAAATGGTAAAGTCCAAGCACCGAATGCAACACACACGGTCTGTCCTTCGTACTCATGCTGGGGTTGGCACTCTGATCGATGCGCGCACTGTCGGCGGTGACACTACCAGCCTTTGACACAGAGCTGCTCTCCATGGCGCCTGGTACGCTCACGCATCTCACGCTACTCACTGACATGCTGCCCGCATTCTTCGACAGTTTTCTCGCTGCGCCCGTGTGCGCGCGTCTCACCCACCTAGCTCTACCCCACTTCGTCGGTGTGCCACCCGTGGCGCAGGACACCCCACACCTTGCAGGGGCTACGAAGGGGGTAGGCGGTGTCTGCAGGGACGACGATGATGACAATGACGATGATGTGTCAGACTCAGATCCCGGTAATGTCAATGGCCGCAGTGGAAACATTAGTGACAGCGACGGGCAGCGGCGGGAATGGCAGCAGCGGGGCAGTGGTAGGATCAGCAGCAGCAGGGGTAGGGTTTAGACTGTTTAGCTACTTGTAGATACTTTGTCCCACATGCTATCCAATAGACAGCTTTTTTGCACTATGTGATGATTCGTTCTCTAGTAATTTGATAGGTCTAAGAAAGGGTTCAGTTCGGGTTCGGACCAGGTTCAATGTGGTTCTACCATCCTTGAACCCTGAACTGGACTTATGGTCTGGTTCGGCACAAATGCTGAACCTTGAACTGAACTTTGGCCTGGTTCAAAAAAGTTCAGGTCCGAACTTTGGTTCAGAACTGGACTGCAGCATCCCTAGCCCATAACCTGTGAAGTCCTGAATGCCAGGGGCTGGAGTAGTTGGGGATAGATGTGATGTTATAATAATGTGTGCGACTTGAGTATATGTATGTGCTCTATCTATGCATTCCAAACCAGAAACACCCCCTCACCACTGACTGATTTGGGCTGGCTCTTACACCATTGTCTTACCCTTGATGAGATAGAACAGGGAATTAAGAAAGAAATTTTTTTTATAGCTAAATGTTTTGTAAGTGGGTAGAGTGGCAACTTGGGTGCACGCAAATTGGTAAGTGGTGAGGTATTGGCAACCTGTGCATGTGAGCAAGGGTGGAGATAGTAGGGTGAATGGAAAAAAAGAAAAAGAACTTACCTTTTGCCGGGGTGGTACTATGCAGGCATGGGGCCTATCAAATTTAAGGCTCCAACCATTTAGTTTATGTTTACTCAACAGCCAGTAAATAGACAGTAACCCATTATAAACTGTTTATAGACAGTAAATACTGTTGTGACATGTCGATCTTGCAGCGTTAAGCAGTGTCTAGGAAGCTAGTGAACACAACCGTGTGTGTACTCAGTCACAGAAGAAAAGACTCGATTCGTGGGGTAATCTACCTAGTGAACACGACCGCACGTGTACTACAAACCCGTTAGCGTTACAGTAATAAGTCAGAATAAAAGTGATGCCCACCTCAGTCACAGAAGAAAAGACTGAGGCACATATATGCTAGACTATGGCCTTAAAAGTAAAAAGAGGAACTGTACAGTTAATTAAGCCCCTTGGGGCGCACATCGGGAAAGTGTCTGTCCAAAAACGAAAACTACAGTACTTCTACCCCGGTCCACACTACTGGTGATTGATTCGTCCAACACTCCCCCTCAAACGCTAGGGAGTTGCGAGGGTCCGAGCATGCGTGAGAACGTCTCCACTTTCCACCGCGCTAAATTCGCTAATGGCTTCGTGAAGACATCCACTATGTTCGCGTCCATCTGGACGTACTTGAGTCGGAGCTCGCCGTTGGCCACCGCCTCACAGACATAATGGTAATGGATGTTGATATGTTTTGTGCGGGAGTGGAATGCGTTGTCCTTCGTGAGCGCGATGGCCGACATGTTGTCGACGGACAGCAGGAATGGGCGTGGGATGGTTAGTCCTATCTTGGCGCACAGCATGGTGAGCCACTTTGCCTCCTTTGCTGCATGCATCGCTGATATGTACTCAGCCTCCGTGCTCGACAGGGCAATGACCGCCTGCATCTTGGCTGACCACGAGATCGCTCCCCTGTGAGCGAAGAACGTAACCGGAGACTGAATGTCTGTGCTCCTGCAAGGCGAAGTCAGCGTCCGCGAAGCCGATCGGGTCTCCTCACGGCATTCCCACACCATCCTCAACCCTGTACATCAACGCGTAATCGGCAGTTCCCTTCAAGTAGCACAGCACCCTCTGGCCTGCCTGCCAGTGCATGTGTCCAGGGCTTTCAAGATATTGCAATAGCATTGTGATGGCGAACGCTATGTCGGGTCAAGTCGCCACCGCAGCATACATAAGTGAGCCGACAAGCTCCCTGTATGGTGTTTTGGCCATCTCATCGATGTCCTCCGCTGTCTCCAGGGATTGAGCTTTCGACAAGTGTTGGCCCGGATCAAGAGGCGTGGTGAGTGGGTTTGCATCTTCCAGGTTGAACCACGCAATGATGGAGGAGATATAGGTGCTTTGGGACAATGCCAGCGTCCTCTTGGCGCGATTCCAACGGATCTCAACGCCAAGGAGCCAATGGGCCTCCCCGAGGTCAGTCATCTCAAAATGTCCTCCCAAACCACGTTTAACCTTCGTTAGCAGCGGTACCAAGTCGCTGATCATCAGCAGGTCGTCAGTGGATGCACCGACAATTACATTCCCCTCACCACTCCGGTAGATGAAGACAGCGTGGTCAACCGCACACACCTTGAACCTGAGGTTCTCGAAGGTGCTTACCAGCATCTGGTACCACACACGTCCGGATTGCCGCAGCCTGTAAAGGCCGCGTGCTAGTGTTGGGGAAGTTTGGTCTCAGACCGACCCAAACCAGGTTTGAACCGAACCCAAACTGTTTTAAATGGTTTGGATTTGGAGAATCCTGGCTCAAACCGAATGGTTTGGTTTCTGGTTTGGGGGTCCCAAACCCAGTTCAAACCGAACCAAACTGATTAAGAAAACGTATTAAAAAATATTAAAAAATAGTTTATAAGTGCTCAATAAATGGTTTGGTTTGGTTCAAACTCAGTTTGAACTGAACCAAACTGAGTTTAAACCAAATTTAAACCAAAATCAATGGTTTTTGGTCTCAAACAATTTGAAACAAAGTCTTAACCAATGAATTTGAACAAAATCAATTGTTTTTTCCTCAAACCAATGTCTTAAGTGGTTCCTTAAGTGGTTTGAATTAAGTTTGAACTGAACTGAACTGAACTGAACCAATTAAGGACCAATTTCAAACACTTATTTTTAATTGGTTTGAAACAGTTTGGAATGGTTTGGAATGGTTTGAACTGGTTTGGGTCCGGTTTGGGTTCAGTTTGGTGAAAATTAAATGGTTCGGTTTCTGGTTTGGCCCAAAATGGCCCAAACCAAACCAAACCAAACTTCCCCAACACTACCACACGCAAGTCAACAGACATGAGTCGGGCAGTTCGCGTCGATGAAGCTGGGGGGTTGTCACATATAGATGGTTTCCATGAGTTTGCCATTCAGATACGCGTTCTTCACGTCCATCTGATGCACTTCCCAGTCAGAGCAGGCGGTGAAAGCGAGCAGGGCCCGCAGCGTTGAGAACTTGGCCACGGGCGTGAAGGTGTCAATGTAGTCCACCCCGGGTACTTGGGTGAATCCCTGTGCAACTAACCTCGCCTTGTACCAGGTGATGTCCCCATTTGTGTCCTGTTTCAGCTTATAAACCCACTTGCAGCCTACGACGTTTACCTCCGCCGGCCTTTCGACCAGCTCCCACGTGCCGAGCTCTTGGATTCATTTCATCTCTTCCTCCATAGCCACTTGCCATTGCGACCATTGAGGTAACGTTTTTGCGTCTGCTATGTTGCGCAGCTCCCTGATTATTTCCCCGGCTAGAGCCCAGAAGGCCCCACTGCAGTCGAGGACTCTGGAACCAAGCTCCCACGGCGCTGCTGAGTCGAATGCGATGGCTGCGTTGGCCGCACGACGGGTCTGGAGGCCTGTCAGTAAGATGGGGTCATGGGGCGACGGAGAGTCGGGAAGCGGGTCTGGCTGGTTGCCTGATGTGGGTATACTCTCCCCCTCAAGCAGTGCAGTCCTGCGTTCGTCCCATTTCACGTTTTGCTTGATGCTGACCAACCTCTTTCCGGGAACGTAGATCCGGAAGCCCTTCAACTGGCCGTCGTAACCGATGAAGAAGGCAGCGTCCGCTTGTGCGTCAAGCTTGCCTCTCCCCTCCACCATCATGAAGACTCGGGTGCCCCAGGCGTGGGCATCCCTCAAGTCTGGCTTCAAGCCCATCGCCATCTCGTGTGGTGTCTTATTGGTGAGGGTGCGGGTAGGGGTACAGTTCTTTGTCCACGCGGTGTATTGGAGCACTTCGGCCCACAGGAACTTGGGAAGGTTCGTCACGAGCATACAGGCTCAAGCGTGCGATAGGAGGGTGCAGTTGAGGGCCTTGAGGCGTTCGGCGACGCCGTTTTGCAAGGGTGAATCATGCACGGTGAGCTCGTGCTTTGTTCCCCGTTCTGACAGGTGCGTCTTAAACACATTTGACAGATACTTGCTGCCCCAATCCGTCCTCAAGCACTTGATCCACACGCTTCGGTGTTCCGCCGCCCAAGCTTCAAACTGCTTGTAGGCCTTGAAAGTGTCGCTCTTTTTGGCTAAGAAGTGGAGGGATATTTCACAGGAATGTTCGTCAGTCAGGGTAAGCATGTACTCTCTTTTTCCGATGCTTTGAACCGGTGCTGGCCCCCAGACGTCTGAGTGGACCTGACCACCATATTCCGTTGCACGTGTTGTCACGCTCTCCTTCGGAAATGACTTCTCAGATGCTTTTGCATGCTCGCAGGGCTCGCACAGCCCCGCGGGTGCTGTTGTGTTAACCAGCCAGACCCCTTTGATCATCCCACTTCACACAGTGTCCCTGCACGCTTCAACGCCAACATGTCCGAGTCGTCGATGCAACTCATCGATGTGCACTACAAGCTCTCCCCCTGACGATGCAGCGGTGACGTGGGCTGGCATGGGTAGGCGGTATAGACCGTTGTCGAGAGGTATGTCAGCTATTCTCTCCCCTTTTGGCACGTTAACGAACATGTGGCCGGACTTGGTCATGAAGGTGTAGCCGGCGCAGTCCATGACGGACATCGATACGAGTGTGAAGGCGATTCCGGGGCAGTGGAGTACGTTCTGTAGGATCAGACAAACTGTACTTCCCCGTTTGGCAATGATATCTCCACGTCTCCGTGCCCAACGGCTTGGAAGTTTGTTTTGTTGGCGGCAGTGATTGGGATGGGGTTGATTGGGGTGTAATTGGTGAATAGCTTGTGGTAGGGGGATATATGCGTGGTGCATCCGCTGTCGAACACAGCGCACCGCATCTCCTCGGTGTAGCCGCTGAATGTGACTGCTGTGTACACGTCCTTCGGGGCTGGGGAGGGGTCCTTCACCTCAGCGATGCTGGCCGAGTTCTGCTGCGACTTGCCCAAGCTGGTACTCGCACCTTGACTGGCACTCCCACTTCTGGACTCCTTGGCCTTGTCGCCGTCGCGTTTCTTCGGTTCTCTGCAATCGCACTTCAGGTGGCCCTCCTTTCCACAGTTGAAGCAACTGCGCTTCTCTTCTCTTTTGCCTCCGTGTTTGCCTCATCGTCCGGATCTGCCAGAGTCCGTTGCAAAGGTGTAAAGCGCGCTGTTCCCGGTCGATGTCCTTCTGTGCTCACGTCGCGGCACGTACTCAATCTGCCAACGGTCATACTTGCTGGTCGCATGGCTCGCTACAGCACTGGCAGTGAGCGAGTTGCCGTTTGCCTGCACTGCTGCTGAGATCACAGCAAAGTAGTGGCCGTATGACTTCAGCATTGACCTTACAAGGATGCATGCATACTCTGTGTCGGGGATGGCGACGCCCATGCTCAAGAGTTCTTGGAGCATGTAGCTCATGCAGTCAACGTGCTCACGCACATTGTTGTTGTCGCCGCATTTAGCCAGTGTGAGCCAGTTCCTCAAGTCGTTCTGGACAGCTTGCGTGCAACCCTCAAAGTCCCTCTTCAGTACTGTCCACATCTCCGTGGCCGATTTGAGGCTTTGGATCCAGATGAGGATGGAGTCGGAGATCGTGCTGACGATCTGCTGCTGGGCCGAATACTCACGTGCTTCCCACTTGTCTAGGAGGGCATCAAACTCCTCGATGCTCTTCTTGTGAGCTTTTGCTTCGGTTGCGTTGTGAGACAATGGAAGCGGTGTGGGTGGCTTTGGTTTTGGCGCTCTTCCCTCTAGGTGCCTGAGGAGCCCTTTGGATCCGTGGGCGACAGTGACATGCATCAGCAAACCCTGGGCCACCCCAGAAATTCTTGTAGTGATGGTAGAGACCATAGATATCATAGATGTCATAGTTATTTGGTAGTAGATTGGTAGAGACTTGGTAGCAAACCAGTAGACATGGTAGAGACTGTAGATACTGTAGATACTGTAGATACCATAGTTATTTGGTAGTAGATTGGTAGAGAGTTGGTAGCAAACCCTGAAATACTTGATAGACATGGTAGAGACTATAGGTGTTGTAGACATCATAGCTATTCAAGTTTGGTAGTTGATTGGGTGATTTGGGTCACTTGGTAGCAAACCTGTAGATGCTGTAGTTATTATAGGTATAGTAGATGTCAGTAGTAATTGCAGACTTGTAGCTGTTGTAGACCTGGTAGTGGTGGTAGATATGGTAGCTGTTGCAGTTACAGTAGATACTATAGTGTCTAGACATGTAGTGATTTCTAGGGAGCATGTCTGAGATATGCAGGGTTTGGGGGGTGTGAAGTGTCATGAGCAGTTGTGCAGGCCTCCGCAGGGCGCGAGATGTCATATATAGGTCTGCAGTATTCATGAGTGCGTCTGTGTTGAAAGGCTAGAGCCGCACGCAAGTGCAGTGATGTTGGGAGAGGGAATGGGGTCGGGTGGTCGTAGGTGGTCGGAAATGGTCGCGCACGTGTCAGCGCGGCACAAGACCTTGTATGGGTGGTCGCCGGGGTCGGGGACGCGTTATGCTTGAGTCGCTAAGGCCGCGCGTAAGTGCAGCGTGCTGAGGAGCGCAAATGATGAGCTTCACTGAGCTCAAAAGTCCGAAATCTGTGAGGGAAAGTCTCTGCTATAACCTGAGGTGTAAAGTTGTAATTACATGAGCTATATACTGTGGAATGTAAACTAAGGAATGGGGTGCATCAGATAAACAGGAGAGTACTAAAACGCGAAGGGGAAAGTCCAGGAAGAGAGGGAAGCCGAGCGCTCGGAGAGCGCGGGAATGCGGCGCTTAGAAAGCGCGCAAGAGCGCAGGAGAGCGCAGGAAGCGCGAGAAAGTGCGGATGCGTAGGGTACTGCTAGAAACTGCAACAAGAGTGATCTCCAATCTATTTTAGCATGTATGTTTAATACATTACTGTACTACTTGTAAACTACAAAGGCTATCGTATCCCTCACCTCGCAGCTTGCCTTGCTGCTGTCAGTGTTGTGGCGACACGGCGGGGCTTGCATGCTGCCGTGTTAGCGTCGTAGCGATGTGGCGGGGCTTGCAGGCCGCGTCGGTGTCGTGGTGACATGCTGGGGCTTGCATGCCGCTGTGTCGGTGTCGTGGCGACATGGCGGGGCCTGCATTCCACCGTGTTGGTGTCGCAGTGACACGGCGGGACTTGCATGCCGCCGTGTTAGCGTCGTAGCGACGCGGCAGGGACTGCAGGCCACGTCGGTGTCGTGGTGACATGGCGGGGCTTGCGTGCCGTTTTGTCGGTGCTGTGGTGCACGGCAAGGTCTGCGCGCTGCCGTGTTGGCGTCTTAGTGACGCAGGGGAGCTTGCAGGCTGCGTCGGTTGTCGTGGCGTCGTGGTTGCACGCCGTGTGAACCTCAGGCTGTTTGAAATCTAGAAGAAAGAAACAATGTAGTTAGTTAATTTAAAGGATAAGAAAAATACTTACCTGGATTTCTGGGTCAAAGCCAACGAGCTGAACATTGGACGTCAATGACATGACGGCTGTGTTGACAATGCTCTGCAAGAAACGATTAAAAGAAAAAAAAAATGCATACCTCAACGCACCAGGATTTGGCCATGAGTGACATGGTCACAGTCATTGTCATGATCCGGCCCATTTATTTCTTTTCCCCTACTCCTTACCCCTTCTCTCTACGATTACGCAGCTTAAACCCGTACTTACTACCCACCCATTACGCACGCCCGAGCGCGCTGACTGATGCCCCAACCCCATCCCGTTCCGGCACATTCCGCCCCATTCTGTTTCCTTCTACTTCCCTTCTATTCCTTTCTATTCTCTTGACTCATACGCAGTACTGATGACTCACCTTAGTACCAGTACTGCCATACATAGACATCCCCCAGAAACCTATATAAACCCCTAGTAGCAGCAGTAGCACCTTAGACTTGTCTTTGTTTGTATCTGATGAATAACAGTCCCACTGTTCCAAACCCTCTCCTGTGTGATTGTCACGATCACAGATCAGATCGTGCCATTGATTGTTTCACACTATTATTACTTCTAGGAGCTTCTGGAATAGGTCTTGAACAGCCAATGTTCTGCCATCAATTCCATCATTGATGGGCCACCCGACGGGCAGAACCCCTCATGACTCATGGGCCAACCGACGTCGGCCGATGCACCAGATTTTTCCAGAATTCATGGGCCACCCGACGTCGGTTGAGAGTATTTTTGTCCCAGAGCAATATCTGTGCATGGAAAACATGTAGGGAGATAAAACACCCAAAACAAACTGCAATAAGACTGGTAAGCAGATGGAACACCAAATCCTGGTCCATGGAACATAGGATGCAATATATAAACCCCCCACTGCAGGGGAACTGCCAGACAAACAGAACATTGAGTTTCAGTCCTTGGAACACATGCAGAGAGGTACAACACCCAAAACACATTCGAATGGGACTGGGAAGGGTATGGAAGACACAATCTTAGTCCATGGAACATAGGATGTAAAATATACATCCCCAGGTGTAGGGAAACTGCCAGACAGACGGAACATTGACCTTCCATCTGTGGAACACAAGTAGAGAGGTACAACACCCGAAACACATTCCAATGGGACTGGGAATGGTAGGGAAGACCATAACCAAGTCCATGGAGGAAAGGATGTAATATATACATCCCCAGGTGCAGGGGAAGTTGGGGAACTGCCTGGGAGACGGAACATTGAGTTTCTGTCCGTTGAACACATGCAGAGAGGTACAACACCCAAAACATATTCTAATGGGGCTGGGAATGGTATGGAAGACCATATCCCAGTCCATGGAAGATAGGATGTAATATATACATCCCCAGGTGCAAGGGAACTGCCAGAGGGATGGAACATTGAGTTTCCATCTGTGGAACACATGCAGAGAGGTACAACACCCAAAGCATATTCCAATGGGACTGGGAAGGGTATGGAAGACCAAATCCCAGTACATGGAACATAGGATGTAAATCATACATCCCCAGGTGCAGGGGAACTGCTGGAGGGATGGAACATTGAGTTTCCATCCATGGAACACATGCGGAGAAGTAAAACACACGAAACACATTCCAATGGGACTGGGAAGGGCATGTAAGACCAAATCCCAGTACATGGAAGATAGGATGAAATATATACATCCCCAGGTGCAGGGGAAGTTGGTGAACTGCCAGAGGAACAGAACATTGAGTTTCCATCCGTTGAACACATGCGGAGAGGTACAACACCCGAAACACATTCCAATGAGACTGGGAAGGGTATGGAAGACCACATCCCAGTCCATGGAAGGTAGGATGTAATACATACATCCCAAGGTGCAGGGGAACTGCCAGAGGGACGGAACATTGAGTTTCTGTCCATGGAACACATGCAGAGAGGTAAATCATACAAAACACATTCCAATGGAACTGGGAAGGGAATGGAGGGTAGGATGTAAAATATACATCCCCAGGTGCAGGGGAACTGCCAGAGGGACAGAACATTGAGTTTCCATCTGTTGAACACAAGCAGAGAGGTACAACACCCAAAACACATTCCAATGGCACTGGGAAGGGGATGGAAGACCATCATCAAGTGCATGGAAGATAGGATGTAATATATACATCCCCAGGTGCAGTGGAAGGCGGGGAACTGCCAGAGGGATGGAACATTGAGTTTCCATCCATGGGACACAGGTGGAGACAGAAGACACCCGAAACACATTCTAATGGGACGAGGAAGGGTGTGGAATACCAAATCCAAGTGCATGGAACATAGGATGCAATAGATACATTCCCAGGTGCAGGGGAACTGCCAGAGGGATGGAACATTGAGTTTCTGTCTGTGGAACACAGGCAGAGAGGTGCAACACCCAAAACATATTCCAATGGAACTGGAAGGGGTGTGGAAGGCCAAATGCAAGTCCATGGAACATTGGATGTAAAATATAAACTTCCAGGTGCAGGGAACTGCCAGAGGGACAGAACATTGGGTATCTGTCCATGGAACATCTTGGGAAATGATGTTCCACACCCCATCCTATTTCCATGAGCCATGTATAGTTCACTTCCCATTTGTATTGTGGGTCTATGGAAGTGATTTGCATCCCCCAAAGTTCACAAACCCAAAAAACACGGAAGTTGTGTGAACTTCCGCATTTTTTTCCAGATCTTGGGAAATGATGTTCCATACCCCATGCTATTTCCATAAGCCATGTATAGTACACTTCCCATTTGTATTCTGGGTCTATGGAAGTGATTTGCATCCCCGACAGTTCACAAACCCAAAAAACGCGGAAGTTGTGTGAACTTCCGCGTTTTTTCCACATCTTGGGAAATGATGTTCCATACCCCATTCTATTTCAATGAGCCATGTATAGTACACTTCCCATTTGTGTTGTGGGTCTATGGAAGTGATTTGCATCCCCCACAGTTCACAAACCCAAAAAACACGGAAGTTGTGTGAACTTCCGCATTTTTTCCAGATCTTGGGAAATGATGTTCCATACCCCATGCTATCTCCATGAGTTATGTATAGTACACTTCCCATTTGTATTCTGGGTCTATGGAAGTGATTTGCATCCCCCACAGTTGACAAACCCAAAAACCGCGGAAGTTGTGTGAACTTCCGCGTTTTTTCCAGATCTTGGGAAATGATGTTCCATACCCCATCCTATTTCCACTAGCCATGTAAAGTTCACTTCCCATTTGTATTCTAGGTCTATGGAAGTGATTTGCATCCCCAAAAGGTGTTTCCATCTATCTGAACAAACGCGGAAGTTCACAAACCCAAAAAATGCGGAAGTTGTGTGAACTTCCGCGTTTTTTCCAGATCTTGGGAAATGATGTTCCATACCCTATCCTATTTCCATTAGCCATGTATAGTTCACTTCCCATTTGTATTCTGGGTCTATGGAAGTGATGTGCATCCCCCAAAGTTCACCAACTCAAAAAACGCGGAAGTTGTGTGAACTTCCGCGTTTTTTCCAGATCTTGGGAAATGATGTTCCATACCCTATCCTATTTCCATTAGCCATGTATAGTTCACTTCCCATTTGTATTCTGGGTCTATGGAAGTGATGTGCATCCCCCAAAGTTCACCAACTCAAAAAACGCGGAAGTTGTGTGAACTTCCGCATTTTTTCCAGATCTTGGGAAATGATGTTCCATACCCCATCCTATTTTCATGAACCATGTATAGTTCACTTCCCATTTTCATTCTGGGTCTATGGAAGTGATTTGCATCCCCCACAGTTCACAAACCCAAAAAACACGGAAGTTGTGTGAACTTCCGCATTTTTCCAGATGTTGGGAAATGATGTTCCATACCCCATCCTATTTCCATTAGCCATGTAACGTTCACTTCCCATTTGTATTCTAGGTCTATGGAAGTGATTTGCATCCCCCAAAGGTGTTTGCATCTATCCAAACAAACACAGAAGTTCACAAACCCAAAAAAACGCGGAAGTTGTGAACTTCCGCGTTTTTCTAGATCTTGAAAATGATGTTCCATACCCAATCCTATTTCCATTAGCCATGTATAGTTCACTTCCCATTTGTATTTTTCATAGACCCAGAATACAAATGGGAAGTGAACTATACATGGCTAATGGAAACAGGATGGGGTATGGAACATCATTTCCCAAGATCTGGAAAAATGCGGATGTTCACACAACTTCCGCATTTTTTGGGTTTGTGAACTTTGGGGGATGCAAATCACTTCCATAGACCCAGAATACAAATGAGAAGTGAACTATACATGGCTAATGGAAATAGGAAGGGGTATGGAACATCATGTCCTAAGATATGGAAAAAAACACGGAAGTTCACACAACTTCTGTGTCTTTTGGGTTTGTGAACGGTGGGGGATGCAAATCACTTCCATACATCCAGAATACAAATGGGAAGTGAACTATGCATGGCTAATGGCAATAGGATGGGGTATGGAACATCATTTCCTAAGATATGGAAAAAATGCGGAAGTTCACACAACTTCCGTGTTTTTTGGGTTTGTCAACTGTGGGGGATGCAAATCACTTCCATACATCCAGAATACAAATGGGAAGTGAACTATGCATGGCTCATGGAAATAGGATGGGGTATGGAACATCACTTCCCAAGATCTGGAAAAAACACGGAAGTTCACACAACTTCCACGTATTTTGAGTTTGTGAACTTTGGGGGATGCAAATCACTTCCATAGACCCAGAATACAAATGGGAAGTAAACTATGCATGGCTAATGGAAATAGGATGGGGTATGGAACAGCATTTCCCAACATCTGGAAAAAAATGCGGAAGTTCACACAACTTCCGTGTTTTTGGGTTTGTGAACTTTGGGGGATGCAAATCACTTCCATAGACCCAGAATACAAATGGGAAGTGAACTTACATGGCTAATGGAAATAGGATGGGGTATGGAACATCATTTCTCAAGATCTGGAAAAACACGGACGTTTACACAACTTCCGCGTTTTTTGGGTTTGTGAACTTTGGGGATGGAAATCACTTCCATAGACCCAGAATTCAAATGGGAAGTGAACTATACATGGCTCATGGAAATAGGATGTGTTTGGAACATCATTTTCCAAGATCTGGAAAAAACGCGGAAGTTCATACAACTTCCGCGTTTTTTGTGTTTGTGAACTTTGGGGGATGCAAATCACTTCCATAGATCCAGAATACAAATGGAAAGTGAACTATACATGGCTCATGGAAATAGGATGGGGTATGGAACATCATTTCCCAAGATCTGAAAAAAATGCAGAAGTTCACACAACTTCCGTGTTTTTTGGGTTTGTGAACTGTGGGGGATGCAAATCACTTCCATAGACCAAGAATACAAATGGGAAGTGAACTATACATGGCTCATGGATATAGGATGGGGTATGGAACATCATTTCCCAAGATCTGGAAAAATTGCGGAAGTTGTGAACTTCCGCATTCTTTCTCAATGTTTCGGAAATGATGTTCCATGCACAGGGATCTGATGTTCCATACCCTTACCAGTCCCATTGGAATGTATTTTGGGTGATATACTTCTCAGCATGTTTTACATGGATGGACACTCAATGTTCTGTCCCTTTGGCATTTCACCAACTTCTTCTACAGCTGGGGATGTATATCTTACATCCTATGTTCCATGCACTGGAATCTATTGTTCCATATCCTTACCAGTCCCATTGGAATCTGTTTCAGGTCATTTACCTCTCATCTTTTTTCCAAGGATGGAAACTCAATGTTTCGTTCCTTTGGCAGTTCCCCAACTTCCCCTGCAGCTGGGGATGTATATATTACATCCTGTCACCTATGGACTGGGATTTGGTGTTCCATACCCTTCCCAGTCCCATTGGAATGTGCTTCGGGTGATATACCTCTCAGACTGTTTTCCATGGATGGAAACTCAATCTTTTGTCCCTTTGGCAGTTCCCCTGAACCTGGGGATGTATCTATTACATCCTATGTTCCATGGACTGGTATTTGGTCTTCAATACCCTTTCCAGTCCCATTGGAATATGTCCCAGGTGTTGTACCTCTCTACTTGTGTTCCATGGATGGAAACTCAATGTTCCATTCCTCTGGCAGTTCACCAACTTCCCCTACACCTGGGGATGTATATTATACATCCTATGTTCTATAGACTGAGACTTTGTCTTCCATACCATTCCCAGTCCCATTGGAATGTGTTTGGGTGTTGCACCTCTCTGCTTGTGTTCCACGGATGGAAACTCAATGTTCCATCCCTCTGGCTGTTCCCCTGCACCTGGAAGTTTATATATTACATCCTATGTTCCATGGACTGGTGTGTGGTCTTCCATACCCTTCCCAGTCCCATTATCATATGTTTCGGGTGTGTTACCTGTCTGCTTGTGTTCCACGGACAGAAACACAATGTTCCGTCCCCCTGCCAGTTCCCCTGCACCTGGGGATGTTTATGTTACATCCTACCTTCCATGGACTGGGATATGGTCTTCTATACCCTTCCAAGTCCCATTGGAATGTGTTTCAGGTGTTTCACCTCTCTGCTTGTGTTCCACAGATGGAAACTCAATGTTCCATCCCTCTGGCAGTTCCCCTGCACCTGGGGATGTAGATTGTACATCCTGTGTTCCATGGACTTGGATATGGTCTTCCATACCCTTCCCAGTCCCATTGGAATGTGTTTCGGGTGTTTCACCTCTCTGCTTGTGTTCCATGGATGGAAACTCAATGTTCTGTCTCTTTAGTAGTTCCCCTGCACCTGGGGATGTAGATTGTACATCCTGTGTTTCATGGACTTGGATATGGTCTTCCATACCCTTCCAAGTCCCATTGGAATGTGTTTCGGGTGTTTCACCTCTCTGTGTGTGTTCCATGGACGGAAACTCAATGTTCCGTCCCCATGCCAGTTCCCCTGCACCTGGGGATGTTTATGTTACATCCTACCTTCCACAGCCTGGGATCTGGTCTTCCATACCCTTCCCAGTCCCATTGGAATCTGTTTCGGGTGTTTCACCTCTCTGCCTGTGTTCCACGGACGGAAACTCAATGTTCCATCCCTCTGGCAGTTCCCCTGCACCTGGGGATGTAGATTGTACATCCTGTGTTCCATGGACTTGGATATGGTCTTCCATACCCTTCCCAGTCGCATTGAAATGTGTTTTGGGTGTTTCACCTCTCTGCTTGTGTTCCACGGATGGAAACTCAATGTTCCGTCCCTCTGGCAGTTCCCCTGCACCTGTGGATGTATATATTACATCCTATCTTCCATGGACTGTGATCTGGTCTTCCATTCCCTTCCCATTCCCATTGGAATGTGTTTCGGGTGTTTCACCTCTCTGCTTGTGTTCCATGGACGGAAACTCAATGTTCCGTCCCTCTGGCAGTTCCCCTGCACCTGTGGATGCATATATTACATCCTATCTTCCATGGACTGGGATCTGGTCTTCCATACCCTTCCCAGTCCCATTGGAATGTGTTTCGGGTGTTTCGCCTCTCTGCGTGTGTTCCACGGATGGAAACTCAATCTTCTGTCCCCATGCCAGTTCCCCTGCACCTGGGGATGTAGATTGTACATCCTGTGTTTCATGGACTTGGATATGGTCTTCCATACCCTTCCAAGTCCCATTGAAATGTGCTTCGGGTGTTTTACCTCTCTGCTTGATTTCCACGGACGGAACCTCAATGTTCCGTCCCTCTGGCAGTTCCCCTGCACCTATGGATGTATATATTACATCCTTTATCTCCATGGACTGGGATCTGGTCTTCCATACCTTTCCCATTCCCATTGGAATGTGTTTTGGGTGTTTCACCTGTCTGCTTGTGTTCCACGGATGGAAACTCAATGTTCCATCCCTTTGGCATTTCCCCTGCAGCTGGGGGTTTATATTCTACATCCTATGTTCCATGGACTGGGATTTGTGTGCCCCATCCACTTACCAGTCTTATTGGAATGTGTTTCAGGTGTTTTATCTTCCTACATGTTTTTCATGCACAGATATTGCTCTGGGACAAAAATACTCCGAACCGACATCGGGTGGCCCATCAATTCAGGAAAAATCTGGTGCATCGGCCGACATCGGTTGGCCCATGAGTCATGAGGGGTTCTGCCCGTCGGGTGGCCCATCAATGATGGAATTGATGGCAGATCATTATGTGTCTTGAAATAGTTTTCTCTTTAGAATTCCTGCCAGCACATTGTATTTGCTGGCACTTACGCGTCCCCCAAAAAATAGCACAGAAAATACATAGTTTGTAAGATATATAAGGAGCTTGTAGTGTACACTGTATTCTCGATTTGAGTCTTTGAATCATATAGCCCAACTTCTCCTGTCTCCCCTTGTCCCCTCTGCTTTGCTGCAGAGTCATTGTCCGCTCTCTCGCTTAGTCAGCGACCCGGCCCGTTGGCCCGCCCAGAGTCCCTTGGACTGTAAACGATTCCCTCGAAATCCCGCGAGCCGCTGCTCGACCGCCAGATAACGCGTAGATCTTGAGACAATCCGGGTGATCGTAAAAGTGATCCTCTACTCTACCATTGTCTGACTCCCCTTTATTGGGCTGTCCTCCTGAAGCTTTTGAGGCCTTGTGCTATAACAAACCTCCACACTGAACCCTTGACTGGCCTTAGTAATCTTCGCGCCTTGTTATTTCTCGCCCACCGAGTCACGTGACTCGGAAGACTTCCACTCAGATCCACTCAGGCGCAAGTCGCGCAGACGTCCCCGTCAGGACGTAACAGTCATGATGCCTGCAAATGGAGTGGTGGGGCCATAGAGTGGCGGCGTCGGAGCAGAGGCTTTTGAGGCAACATGGTGAGGACAAGAAAAGGACACTGTTGTGCTGACGTGCCGCTCGACCATTGAGCGGGGCTTAATCTGTGGCGTGGGAAGGTGTCACATGTCACTGCGTGCACCCAGAGGTAGCCGTCTGTTTGTGCAACTGTTGACTCCTGCATGAACACCCCCCACGAGGGATTTTCTTTTTTTCCCTTTTCTTTCTTAACGGATATCTTCAAGGACCACCTACATACTCCCACAGGCAACCGACGACCCCCACGGCCTACGCAAAGAGGGACGACCACAGCCCATCTGCGGGCATGAAGACGGAGCCAACGACTGGCGGACAACGATCTGGGCTTTGGCCCTGTGTAAGTTTTTTTTTTGTTTCGCTCCGTTTCTCACTGGTGTTGCAGCCCTAAACCCTCACCTCTGCTGCAGCTATGTCCTCAAACCACCCCCGCCTTTCCGACATGTGCCCGACCTGCTTACACGCCTCGTGACAAATCCAGTTGAGTGATGTTTTTTTTTTTCTCTGCTCCACCATGAACCAACGCGTTACAGGACAACGGTAAAAACGCATGCAAGCCCCCTTCTCGCACTCACCCTCGCTCACCCGCCATACCGACACCGCGGCCACGCTGCGCCCGCCAAGACACGTACATAATCGATAAGTTTTTTCTTTTTCTTTTCCGTTCGCTTTTAACTGTTGCAGGACAGGACATTACTGTTCCTTCGAGCCACCCCCGCAGCATAACGCTGCAACCCCGATACCGCCACAGCTGTGAGCTCATCACCACACTGGCCCGTCGCGTACCAGCCCCGCCGTGGCGCCATCCCCGACACAGCGCACAAGACCCCGCAAATGCCAACCCGCTGCCACACCACGACCCCGACCGCCACCCTGACACCATTGCTACCCTTCCATGCACAAGCCCTGCCGTGGCGCCACCCCCAACGCAAAACCCCGCCACGTCGCCCCAACACGGCGCGCAAGCCACACCGCGACCCCAGTTGTGACCAACATTGCAACTCCCTCACCGCGACGCTCTGTCACCATGCCTGCCTGCCACGCTCAAGTCCCCCCGTCGTGGCGCCATCCCCATCACAGTGTAGAAAACCCCGCCACGCCACGTCGTACGGAAGCCCTACCACGCCACATTCCAACCCCGGCCCTGCGACTGCGACCCTGTCACCACCGCCACGGCCGCGCCTTGCTTACAGTAGTAGTAGTTCCCAATGTATTTATTAATTGTGAATAATATATTATTTTTATGTCGCAAATTTGTAGTACCAATAGTCCTACGAGCAGACTCCATGCATACTATGGTTGATATGAGAGGGCTATGATAGGCTACAATAAGGCTATGATTGACTATGGTAGCAATATGGTAGGCTACAATAAGGCTATGTAGACTACGGGAGACTACGGGAGACTACAGGAGACTGTGGCAGTGCTGCAGCAGTGCTACACAGAACATAAATGTCTCTACCAGCACTGCAGAAACTGTGGGCTACTATGGAGTGCTGCTGCAGACTTCCACAGACTACCATAGAGGCCTACAGTCAATAATTGGGTTGATATGGTAAAGACTATGGTAGACTGTGGTAGACTGTGGTAGACTGTGGTAGTAGGCCTGGATATGGTAGACTGTGGTAGACTCCAGCAGTACTACACAGGACATAAATGTCACTACCAGCGCTACAAGAACTGTGGGCTACTATGGCCTCTATGTAGTGCTGCTGCAGACTCCTGCAGACTCCTGTAGTGGCCCAGGGTTTGCTGATGTGGGACTTGTACGATATCCAGTTTGCGCCATTCAGCAGCAACTTTGGGACATAGGATCAGTTCGGGGAATCCTCATTGGGTATGGGGCCCATAACCTGTTGTGACATGTCGATCTTGCGGCATTAAGCCAAGGGGGGCCAAAAATGTCGCTCCCTGACCCAGGGCTGGGGGGGGGGGGGGGTCAACCAAAATCCTTTAAAAAAATTTAATATTTTCCACTTTATGGCCCACAGGGTTGGGGGGGGGGTCAACCAAAATCCCTGAAAAACTTTAGGTTTTGGGCTGTCTTTTTAGTTCAGAGGGTGCACAAAGGGGGTGCACTTGTTGCTCATAAGCTCTCCCAAGCCCTCCTCTCACTGTCAGGTCCATCTTGGAGTCATGCTGCTCACTTGTGGCCCCCCAAAATTTCCTTTTTTGGTATAAGTTTCCTTTTTTAGGTGGTACATGGGGGGGGGAGGTCAACCAAAATCCCTTAAAAAATTTTACCTACCCCATGCAATTTTTAAATAATTTGACCCCCCTTGCGTTAAGCAGTGTCTAGGAAGCTAGTGAACACGACTGCGCGTGTACTCAGTCACAGAAGAAAAGACTCGATTTGCAGGGTAATCTACCTAGTGAACACGACCACGCGTGTACTACAAACCCGTTAGCGTTACAGTAATAAGTCAGAATAAAAGCGATGCCCACCTCAGTCACAGAAGAAAAGACTGAGGTGCATATATGCTAGACTATGGCCTTAAAAGTAAAAAGAGGAACTGTACAGTTAATTAAGCCCCTTGGGGTGCACATCGGGAAAGTGTCTGTAACATCACCACTGGCGTTAGGTCCAACTTGGACACGAGAGGGCATTCACGACTTAGCGATATAGTCGTTGGTAGTCACGTGATGCCTGCCCGAGTTTGCGATATAATTCGCAGGGGTGTGATGTCGTTGAGGCACTAGGACAGCTTCGGTCACTAGGCCGACTGCTTCAACAGGGGTAGTGGATAGAAGTAGAGGAAGGGATGAAGAGGTACAACACTACTCCTTAGGGCAATGCCAGGGTCGGCACACAAACTCTCAAGAGGGAGATGCGAGGGGAAAGTGGTGATTTCTAGAAGAAGACCAAGATGGCGATACTTGGTCTTCTCCAGCCCTTTATATACATGTGAGAGGTAGTTTTAAAACTCTTGAACTTGTACTATGACTAACAATAATAGCTTGAACCCTATTACTACTTTGATGGGAATGAGTCATACCACATTGGCATGTGACTTGTACTGCTGACTGATATCTGTCCATGACACATACTCACTTACTAATGAGGTCATCACCGTATAGTAAGCGTCCACTTTGATCAAACCATGACAGTGTCTGTCCAAAAACGAAAACTACAGTACTTCTACCCCAGTCCACGCTACCAGCGATTGATTCGTCCAACAAATACTATTTATAAAACAATTTGCATTGATACTTCAAACATTTTCTGAAGATGGCGATGGCCACTGTAGCAAATACAGTAGATATTCTCATAATGCATAGCCCTTGTTCCAGCCTCCCACCATGTGTGATGGGATATTATGCATGACTATATCTGTGACATTTGTGACACACATGATGAATTGTGACCTTATCAATTTTTTTTGCCTAAGCCTGAGTATTGCTGGTGCCCCCAGCTCTTGTAAAGTGCCTAAGATATGATAGAATTGGTAGAAGCAGTCCAAAACCAGCCCAAAGTGGCCTGAAGTGGACTCTAATTGTGTCCTCAATTGTGTCTGCTTGATCCTCAGCATTTATTTGGGCCTTATGTCAGCATTTTAAACTCAATGTATGGGTGACTTTGGAGGCTATTCTGGAATTTCCAGTGCATTTTCAGCCACAAATTACTAAATTAGGTAGATATGATAATGCATAATCCTCAAATTCATCATGCATTATTAGAAATGAGAAAATCCCTAAGTCCCATGTTGTTTCAGCCCTGAGCCATGCATTATTAGAGGTTATGTGTTATTAGGTCATGCATTATGAGAACTAGCGATTTCGAAGGGCCCCTCCAGGGCCCTTCAAAATGCTTTCTAAGCATGTTGCGTGTTTCGTTGAGAGCATGTGAACGTGCACAGGGTTTGCCTTGCGGTTTGCATGCCAGGCCCATTGACATGGCAGCACTCTATCATCATTCCATGACCACCGAAAAGCACGTTTCTAACGGTGTACACTTTCTGCACTGGGCGCAAGACTTGGCCGCATGTCTCAGTGATGCATTCCCATGCTTTCCTCCCTGCTGTGGCTGCCTTGAAGTGTTCCCAGTTATTCCGGGCACTGCCCTTCGTGCTTTAGCACTCCCTTGTTTCCCTGTTACTTTTTTCTTCGCCCAGTTTCCTTGGTATATAGCACATGTAATTACCATCTTTTCAGATCAGAATACAGGACCTCCTCCTTCAGATCTCGGACTTTTGAGCTTAGAGAAGCTCATCCCTTGGATGCCCAGCCCAGCATGCTGCACTCGCTAGTGTTGGGGAAGTTTGGTCTCAGACTGACCCAAACCAGGTTTGAACCAAACCCAAACCATTTAAAATGGTTTGGGTTTGGAGAATCCTGGCTCAAACCGAATGGTTTGGTTTCCAGTTTGGGGGTCCCAAACCCAGTTCAAACCAAACCAAACTGATTAAGAAAAAATATTAAAAAATATTTTATAAGTGCTCAATAAGTGGTTTGGTTTGGTTCAAACTCAGTTTGAACCAAACCAAACTGAATTTAAACCAAATTTGAATCAAAATCAATGGTTTTTGGTCTCAAACAATTTGAAACAAAGTCTTAACTGATGAATTTGAACAAAATCAATTGATTTTGCCTCAAACCAAGGTCTTAAGTGGTTCCTTAAGTGGTTTGAACTGAGTTTGAACCAAACTGAACTGGACCGAACTGATTAAAGACCAATTTAAAACACTTATTCTTAATCGGTTTGAAACGGTTTGGAATGGTTTGGTTCAGTTTGGAACAGTTTGGAGCAGTTTGGTTCAGTTTGGGTTCAGTTTGGGCAAATTCTAATCAGTTTGGTTTCCAGTTTGGCCAAAATGGCCCCAAACCGAACCAAACCGAACTTCCCCAACACTAGCACTCGCACGCATCCTTAGCGACTCAAACCCGACGCGTTCCTGACCCTGGCGGCCATGCATGCAAAGTTTCGTGCTGTGCCGGAGCGTGCGCGACCACTTTCAATTACTTGTGACCACCCGACCATCAGGCTCCGTGTAGCCTGCTGTCCCGACCCCACCACACTTGTGCGCGGCCTTAGCACTTCTACACCAAGGCTTCAGCGATCACCATGGACCTATATACAACAGCGTGGGCCCTGCCAAGGCTCGTACAATGTGTTATGGTGCTTGACACCCTCCAATTCCTGTACAGGGTTTCTGGATCTCTTTATTGGAACAACAACACACCAACTTGTGCCCAATCAGCAGTTTGCTGGGAAGAGATGGAGCAAGTGGTAGTGCATCGTGAGGACTGATTGACACTGACAGGAAGCACCCCTATTCACGGGACCGCAAAGACGACAGTCATGATCGAGCAAACAAAAATGCGGGCTTTGCCGAAAATGTGTCAGCAACTTGTGTGTCAGCAAAAAACACGTCCATGCTTTATATATTGATAGATATCTACTGTATATGAAATGTGATGAAAATAGTAACTTGAAAATTAACTCTTACTAACATATTCAACAACTAACCCTATGTTGTGTTATGGCCTTAATTGCAGCTAGAGCCAACATTTTTGGGATCCTACAAGTAGGAAATAAAGTCTAAGATGTTTGTGGAGGCAGACAATTTAAAATGCCAGGGCAACTCTAAGTCATCCAATTAGGCATTCCTCAGTTACCATGTGAGATATTTTAACAAGATATATATATAATACAACCTCTATAATATTCTGTGGAAAATAAAATCTACACTGTCTACATATTATGCCTTGAAGTTACATTGACAATATTTAATTACCTTATCAACATTTTATGTATGAATTGTGAATGAAAAATACCTGTTGTTATAGATGCCTAAATTTTATCAATGGTAAAAGGGTATTTTCCATCCAGTGATGGTTATATATCATTAGGCTAAATTCAGATTAAAAAATGTTGTTAAAATGATATTTACTTGATATAATCTTGTTACAATCTCTTTTGTTGGAAAGTGGATATTCTTCTGCAATGTTTTACATAAAAATAGGTTAGAAAAATGCAAATGATACTTCTTTATTTCATGTCTAAATGGTGTTGGCTACTGGTTTGGCTCTCATTTTAAAGCTATATCTAGATGAATCCTGAAATAATAATTTTTTTTTCCCACTATGAATTGTGGAAAATGTTATATAAATACCATCTTAATATCATTTTTTTAACATGAATCTGGCTTAATAGTGTATAAATATCAGATTCACATTTTTGACCATAAAAAATGAAGGAAAAGGAATTGCCTCTTGTTATAGAAGTGTTTAAATTTTGTCAGCATAAAAGAGGTAATTTCCATCCAGTGTGTTCAGGGCCAAGTTCAAAGTAGTCAACAGTGTTAAAAAATGTTGAACATATTAATTAATTAGCACACTTAAATCTTCTGATCAGAGGCCAAATGTGGATAACAGTTCCTTTAGAGTCTAAAAGGGTCTTGGGGTAACTGTTTACTGTTTACTATTTAGTTTATTTACTTCATACCACCATGCCAGTAAATACATGGTAAAAGTAAACCATGTAAATAGTTTAGAAACTGTTTTAAACTTAAATGGTTGGAGCCTTAATTGAATTGGATCTTGCTGTAATAGATTAATGTTAATTAAAACAGGTTTTACAGGATGTCAGAGCATGGAACCATTCTATACTATTCTATTCTAGTTCATCTTCCTTTGCTTTCTGGCTGACCATTGAGGTTCCACAGCACTCAACGGTCCTGCCACAGCATTTGACAGTCTTTTTTTTTTTTTTTCTTTTTTTTTGGATCAGAATTTGACAGTCCTGCCACAGTGGTTGCCTGGTCAAGTGTCAAGTCAACAGTCAACTGGCCACATGCGGTTGGCTGCAATGGTGGAGCATCCCAGTTAAGGGTCTCATCATTATTTAATGGGACCCAGTCCTGCCAAGTGATCTTGGCAGGCATGGGGGTGTGAGTGGTTGGAAGGGGTTGAACCCCCGAACCCGCCACTCATGGAACAGGAACAGCAAAGCAAATGGCACATGTTGATCATTGATGTCAAGTGCCACTGCTTTTCCATGGAACTGTTGAAATGAAATTTTGTCGCAATGATTAATGAAAAAGAACTTACGTGTCTAAATGACATGTGAGTGGTTTCCAAGGTAAAAACAGAAGGGAAGCCACTCACCTCTGGGGAGAATCATATGTAAAACTGATAGGTGTCAAAGTTGGCATGATGTGTGATACACATCGCCATGCCATTCTGTGGTTCATGCCCTGTGGGAAGTTCATAGTTTCCAGTCAACTCTGTTGGGTTGTCATTGACTTAGTCAATAATAATTAGTTTTTTGAATAATCCCGCCATATAGTCAATGAGATCGATTTTATTTCAGTTTGTCTTGGTTGTCAGTGACATGTTCAATGAGAGTCGCCAAGAATCGACACATTTTGGGTGTCTAATCACACTTTAGGTTGTATAAAAAACAATATAATTCAATTTCACCCTATAAAAATATATCCATAGTGATGCCAGGCGATTTAAGTATATAAAGAAACAATCCAACCCCTACACCATACAATGCCACATCGAGGTGCGCCAATCAAGTCCTCTGGCAACACTTTGTCGAATGTGCAAGTTCGAGATCGCTGGCTTCGGAACGTCTCCATCTGCGTCTGCTCCTGAGAAGCGACCCACATTTGCATTCCACTGCCACATCCATGATGCCTGCATTCTCTGTCAAGCTCCTGTTTTACGATCCTAGCGGTGGACTCGTAGCCTCTGTGCTACTACCACTTAGTCGTAAGTAAGGGTCGGGGTGGACTAACGGGCTGGGTCGCTGACTAAGCGCGAGAGCGGTGACCTGCACACTGCAGGGGAGAGGACAAGGAGAGGATGGCAATAGTACTTGGATTCAACAGGGAAGCAACAAGACTAGAACGAGGGAATACAGAGTAAACTACAGGTCTTTAAGTTTTACGATCTAGAGGTGGGCTCGTAACCGCGTTACTACCACTTGCTCGTAACTCTGGATCAGGATGCGGATTAGTCAGCAGCGCCTGACAATCTCCGGTAATCCTAGTGGATAGATGCAGAAGATGGGGCTCTACACAGTAGAGGAGAGGAAAGTGGAAATAGGCTTGGATTCAACTGGGATACAACAAGACTAGAACGAGGAAACAGGGTAGACTACAAGCTGTTTAAGTACAGTTCTAATAATTCTCTTTTTCTTTGTTTTTCTATGTTTTTCCAGGGACATGTAAGTGCTAGTCTAAATATAACACAACCTATGAGCTGGCAGGAATTCCAGAAACAGAAGCACATCAGAGATGGAAATCCAGAAGCAGAATTTGAGACTTTTCTGAGAGAAACAGAAGTAGAAGTAAAAATAGAAAACAATCGATGGCACGATATGTGATCGTGACATTAAGTACCATTTACAATAATCTCTTTTTCTATGGTTTTTTCTATGTTTTTCCAGGGACGCGTAAGTGTGAGACTAAATATAGCACTACTGGTGAGCTGGCAGGAAATCTAGAACAGAAGCAAGACCCAAGATAATTCTGAGAGAAACAGAAGTAAGTCAGAGAGAACAATCCAGAAGCAGAAGCGAATCAGATAAGGAACATGGAAACAACAGATGGCACGATCTATGATCGTGACATCCTGAGTGACCCTCTGCTCCAGTACGGAGCCGTGGTAAAGAGGATTGGCGGCACAATCTATGATCTAATTTAGGAGTGGACAGAGGAGTGGCTGGATGGGGTCGGGGCACATGGTGGCCCAGGTGCAGAGGCGCAACTGAGGGGCATGGTGGAGGAAGTTGTTTGGGGGAATGTGATCTGGTACAGTATCAGCTGGGCGTTGTGTGGGACCAGTGGTCGTGGGATGAACACCAACTTTTCCAAGTACGCTCTTCTCTATTCTGTTCGGACAATCAAGCGGAGGCTAACTCTAGCCCTCCCCACTCAGTGCACACGTTACCTCGACCCTCTTCCTGCCAAAGCTTATCCCCAAGGAGGAGTCAAGCGGCTCCAGGACGCCCAGCATCTTGTTTGCCAGTCGCCTGCTGCTGCTCCAGACGTACCTTGCTGTGTCTGCGGCCTGGTACGTCAGGCGCGGCTGCCATGTGCTACCCATTGCAGACTTCTATGCAGCAATGGACACGCAGCTATTCGCTCCCGCTGAAGCTAGAGCTGGCACCAGCTGGAGGCAGGTACCTGGTGCTGTCTCAGGTTCTTGACTTGATTGCTGAGTGGTCACCCTCAGTAAAAAAGGAAGTCACTCAAAAGTCAGCTAAAAGTCAGCTAAAAGTCATCGACTTTCACTTGACCGACGTCCTATTTTTTTGACTTCAAAAGTCACCCAAAAGTCACCCAAAAGTCACTCAAAAGTCAGCTAAAAGTCATTGTTGACTGACATCGACTTTGAAAGTCACTTAAAAGTCACTCAAAGGTCACTCAAAGTCACTCAAAAGTCAGCTAGAAGTCATTGACTTTCACTTGACTGATGTCTGACTTTCAAAGTTACTCAAAAGTCACTCAAAGTCACTTAAAAGTCAGCTAAAAGTCATTGACTTTCACTTGACTATTTTAGTGACTTTGAAAGTCAGGCAAAAGTCAGGCAAAAGTCAACAAAAGTCAATGAGAAGTCATTGACTTTTTGTTGACTGAGATCCTATTTTTTTTGACTTTGAATTGACTACAGAAGTCAAGTGCCAGTCATCAAAAAGTCAATGAAAAGTCAGATTGACTTTTCATTGACTTCCAACTGACTATAGATTTAGTCACACAGTCACACCAAATTTGTCACAAATAATAATAATAATAATAATATTAGCAATTACTAAATACAGGGGGGGCTAGTACTAATGGTGGGTGTAGCCAATGGGCTCAGGCGCGACTGGCAATGGCTGGGTCGGTGGCACGTTTGGGGTGGCGCGATTGGGGTGGCGCAGGTGGGGTGGCGAGGTCAAGAGGTGCGGTTGAGAGGTGCGGTCAGGGTGGCGCAGCGGCGTTGGGGGTAATGCTGTTGAGGTGGTGGCGTTGAGGCGAGGGAGGCGTGGTTGGGGTGGCAGTGTTGAGGCGGGGAGGACGCGGTGGCAGTTGGTGATGGGCGGCCTGTGATGAAATAAGAAAAAGAAAAAAAAAGAAAAAAGGTCAACTTATCTTAAGCCTAGCCCGGCGACGGCTAGGACAACGGTGATGGGCTTGGCGGCTTGCAGGGTGGCCTGCATCGAGGTGGGACAGGTGGCTGAGAAGTGCCAGCGTCAATGGTGGGGGTGTGTTGAGATGGCGCTGGTGTATTGGGGTTGAGACGGGCAGCGCAGATGGCAACTTCGTAGCGGGGTCGAGGTGATGGTAGCCGGGTCGGTGCGGTCGGGTGATGTCAGGGTCGATGGGGGCGGATGGGGTGGTGCTGATGTTGCGGCAAAGTCGTTATGCCTGTGGGAGCGGGGGGTCCTGCCCAATCGAAATGAGTAAGACAAAAAAAAACGTGAAAATAAAAACATACCGAGTGACGCGAGACAGCAACAACGGGATGGCCAGTGTACACAGGCGTGAGCGGCAGGTTGATGGGGTGTGAATGGCAAGTGAGGTGGGTGGGGTGCTCGTATGCCGCGAGGTGCGAAGGCGAGGTGGCCGTTGTGAAGGCGATGACGAGCGGCCACGTCTGCAGCCTGCACCTGTTAGAGACAAATGGGAAAAATAGAAAGAAAAACACTTAGCTTCCTAACTTTGCGTCTTCGGAAAGTGTGTGAAGGGAAAGAGAGAGGGTGGAGGAATGGAAGGGAGAGGGTGACGGTGGAATGGGAAGGGAGGGAAAGTGGGGGTGGAGGAAAGTGGGGTGTTCGAATTCGAACACGCATGGTCAAGTGGTGCCACAAATTGAACCTCCGCCTGGAAGTTGCCCAGATTATTGTGTGGCAGCTCTGAGCCGATATTTTTATATTTTTCCTATTTTTATTCTCCAAGATAGAAAGGTGTCAGCTTGGAGCTGCAACACTAGCAGATAACAACATTTTTTGTCTAAGTCAATTTGTGGCCCTACAGCTCAGAGCTGGTGTTTTTGTATCTTGTGAAATAAATTTCAGAAAAATATGAAAATATTTGGGGAGGTAGATCTTCTTGAACTCCAAGGGGTCCTCTGCCAACTCCAAGCAATCCAACTAGCCATTCCTGAATTATTTGACCAGCTCTGAAAACCTTCAGCTCAAGGGTTTCAGCTCAGGTCAAATAAATCAAAAATGGCTGATCTGATTGCTCAGAGTTGGCAGAGGACCCCTTGGCTTTTGAGAAGAGCCAGCTCCCCAAATATTTTCAGATGTTTCCAAATTTTATTTTAAAAGATAGAAAATGCCAGTTCTAGGCTGCCACAACACTAATTTTGTTACGATTTCGGCCCATTTCTTCTATCTTCATATTCTCTTCTGATGTTCCATGTATGATAACCATCCATTTCTCACACAATACACTTTGATCTGCTTCTTGGCTCCTATCTTGCGCCTAGCGCATGACCCCGCGGAAACCCCTTGTACTACTTATGGACGTTCCTTTGCTAGCTCTCTAGGACCCATATCCTAGGATCGCGCCTTATGTTTGTTACCCACAAACATCATGTACTTGTATATAAGTTGACTCATACCTAGCTTGTACGGTAGACTTGACTTCTTGTGTAAAACCACATTGTCTTCTCACGGCCCCATCTGAACTTGCCTTTGCGCTTGAGTTAACACCTTCGCTCGCTGCTGCACTTGAGCCTCATCTTGACTCCACTATCATCCTTGTGTCCCTGGGAGACCAAGTCACGCTTGTTCATCACTGAACTAAGTCTTAACCAACTTACACACTTCCGATCCCCGTTGACTTAACCGAAGTACACATCGTACTTAACGCCCCTGTGGTGGCGTTACAAATTTGGGCATCTGCATGTTGAGTTCTGATCATGCATGAGGCCAATGTGGCTCGCATGGGCAATCATACCCACACATTTGACTGATAAATTTGTCTTGTACTGTGAGTTAATTACCTTCTCATCTCAATCTCTTGATATCATCATATCATACTATACATGTTGCGTTAGGTCCGTCCTAACGATGCTCGACTTGAGCGATGACAGAGTGGCCTAATATGCGAAGGACGACTTAGCGAATATAGATACACGTCCTGAGCAGGAACGCGATCAGGGTAAGCACTGGGGCGAAGTCCACCAGGCGTATACGTCGTCGGGCGATCTGCTCTACAAGAGCCAGACGCACTAGCAGGCAGAGAAAGAGGAGAAGGCAGACAAGAAGAGATGAGATGAGAATTGGATCAGAGTATTCAAGAAGACCAAGCTAAGGAGCTCAGTCTTCGTACTACCAGTCTTATATACAGTTGACGAGGAGCTTTGAAGCTCCTCCAGAATGTAAGGTACCCTATAGCGATAGTAGCTCGAACCCTACTACAACCGTCCTAGGTATGAGTCAAGTCCGTACTGTATACATGTGATAACTGATCCGAGGCTGACTGAGACGACTGTCCCTGACTAATACTAGGGTAGTCAGAACCCCACAAGTCCGCAGTCCGTACCGATGAGTCCGATCGCAACAATACATGTGTCCATGTAACGCCACCACAGGGGCATTAAGTACAATGTGTACTTCGTTTGCTAGTTTGGGGATTGGAAAGGCACGAGTTAGTTATGACTCAGTTTGGTGACGCACAAGTATCACTTGGTCTCCCACAACTCAAGGATAATAGTAGAAGGTGGCGGGGCTCAAGCACAAACGGCAAACAAACAATGGACTCAAGTGCAATGGTGAGTCAAACAGAGAATTGTGAGACGAAAGTGTGGTATTACACAAGAAGTCAAGTCTACCATACAAGCTAGGTATGAGATGACTTATATATGAGTACACGATGTTTGCATATAGCAAACATATGGCGTGATCCTAGGATACTGGTCCTAGAGAGCTAACAAGGGAACATCCACAAATGGTACAAGTGATTTCCACAGAGTTATGTGTGCCTCAGAAGAGGTCAGTGGATACAGGAAGTCATAAAATGGGGTGGCATAACAGTCATGTGCTGGGTGCGAGATAGGAGCCAATAAGCAAATCAAAGTGGATTGTAGGTCAAATGAAGTCTGGAACAAATATGGAACAAAGGGAAGTAGGGAGAAAGGGAAAGAGAGGTCCGATGTTACGATCACCCGGATTGTTTCAAGACGCACGTATATCCGGCGGTCGAGCAGTGGCTCGTGGGGGTTCGAGGGATTTGTTTACAGTCCAAGGGACTCAGGATGGGCCGAACGGGCCGGGTTGCTGACTAAGCGTGAGAGCGGTGACCTGCACACAGCAGGAGAGAGGACTGGGAGATTGGGCTATATTGTTAAAAGACCAGAATGGAGAATACAGTGTAGACTACAGCAGACTTATATACTACAAGGTAACAGGGCAAAGGGTTACATGTGCCAGCGCATATGCTGTGGCAGTACATTCTAGAACAGGGCACAGGGTGGAGAAGACTGTATGAAAACACAAGCAGTAAGTAGGGAGGTAAACATGAGGCAACAAGAACCGAGATGGAGTCTGAAATGGAACGAGTCAAGAGTGCATAGGGAGATGGCACGAGATCGTGACATCTGAAATTGTAACAGTCCATGTGAATATGGAGTTCATGGCTCTCCACATTGTCTTGACCTGTACTTATACCTGCATAGTTTACCATGTATACCTCAGTCATTGCTTCCATGCCATTCCTGAGGTAATAATTGTCCTTATCATTGTTTCACTACAGTACGCTTATGCCTAGACAGCCTTATTCATGTGTCTAGGTAAATACATTACAGTCATTGTTTCCACACAATTCCTGAGTGTGTCTAGTGTCCTTTCCCATGCTTTTACACCCTGTTTGCCTTTGAACATGAGCCATGTTCCCCATAGAGGACTCTGTAACCTGCTAGACTGCAGACACATAAAATGCAAGACAAAATGACACAATTTCCTCTGATCATTCTACCTCAAACAATTATGGACTGTATAGATATAGCAAATCAGTACCAATTAAGTAACACCACCACAGGGGTGTTAAGTACAATGTGTACTTTGTAAGTCAATTGGGTAACAGAAAAGTGCTCGAATGCAAGCCCCTAAATGTAACTGCTTTGCCCTTCTTCATCACTCAGGCACTCTCTTGTCGCTCGTGTTTGCTCAAATATCACTCCTTGCATCATTTGAAACTGTTCCTGCATCCCATAACCACACCATCATGATCTTCCTCATTTGTAGCTCCCTTTGTTAGCTTGCTAGGACCCATATCCTAGGATCATTAGTGATTTAAGGTCCGGTCCGGTCCGGTCTTTTGCCTTCCTAATAAGGCAACCGGACCAAGACCGGTCCTAATTTTTGAGAATTTTCAAAAGACCGGACCGGGACCACTATGGACCGGTCCTAATCGGTCCTATTGCCGAAAAAGACCGGTTTTCAACTGGTCTTTTGTGCAACCGAATATAATTTTTTGTCTGGGCCAAGAATTTAATAACAAAACATATATTACACTAAGAAATAAATACACTAAATACATGTATACTAGGTGCACAGGATTGTAGGGGTGTAACGCATCGCAAATGGTCATGCAGGCCTCTGCGGGGTGCCAAATGTTGGATGTGGATCCAGGGCGGTTGCGGACGCGTGAATGTCGAAGGAATAAAGCCGCGCGAAAATGCAGCGAGGTCGGGAAAGCAAACTGTGGGCAACTTGAACACTGCTAGGTTGGGTGGTTGCAGGTGGTCGGAAATGGTCATGCACTCACCCGCACAACGCAGAACTTCCCACAAATGGCTGTCTTGTGTGGTAACATGTTGTGATTAAGCTTCTAAGGCCGCGAGCGAATGCAGCACTCTGGGGAATGCTAGGGATGATGGTACGGGTAGTGTACGGGTACGGCTGGTTCACGGGTTTCGCCGGACCGGATGTCACAGCATGTCGACACTATGCCAACTGTCAACGCGTCAACACACAACCACCATGGTTGCTTCGACATCCAACGCTCCAAGTCAGCGCTCGTCGATTGCTCTGCTCTGGCCCAGGGAACTCTCAAGAAGCTAAGTGTCTTTCCTTATCCTTCTTTCTAGCTAACTTGTAACTAAATACTGTTTTCTCTTTTCTTCTCTAGGTTCTCACTGCCACCTCTGCGCAAGAACGGCCACGATTCGGCCATGGCGCTGCGAGACCATGGCATCAACACACCGCCGCGAGACCGTGGTATCGACGCAGCGCCACGACACCATGGTGTCGACGCAGCGCCGCGACATCACAGCATCGACGCGGCGCCACGACGCCATGGTGTCGACGCAGCGCCGTGACACCACGGCGTCGACGCGGCACCGCGACACGACTCCGACGCGACGCTGCGACACTGACACAGCGTGCAAGCTCCACCCACGGCGCCATGACAGTTTTTAGATTACAAGTAGTAGTAGTAACTAATACATTGTGCACGAAAACACTTGTCTGATTCAGTCTGAATGTGTGAATAGTAGTACTAAATCTCCTTGGTCGGTTGCTGTAAAGACCGGTTTCAACCGGTCTTTGTCCGGTTGCAGAGTTTCCGTTGAAAGTGGGCAACCGCAACCGGGCTAAGTCCAGAAAGGGTGCAACCGCAACCGACGGTCCGGTTGCACACCGGTCCGGTCCAGTTGGGTCCCGGTCTTTTTCCGGTCCTATGGACCGGACCTTAAAACACTAACTGGATCATGCCATGTGTTTGTCAGAGACAAACACCATGTATTACTATAACATTGGGTCCTATCTAGCATGTATGGTAGACTTGACTCCTTGTGCAATACCATACTCTCTGTGTTACAATCTATTTGATTTGCCTTTGTGCTTGAACCTACAACCTTGACTTGCCTTTGCACTTGAGCCTATTCTGCTATTATCCTTTATCAGAGGACAATCAAGTGATATCTGTTCATCCCCACCTGGAGTCTAATCAACTCTCTCTCTACTTTGAACTCCCAATTGACTTAGACAAAGTACACATGCCCTTGTGGTGGCATTAATGTGGCTACTGGATAAGCTGATATTTCTGAACCTATAGATATTCCATACCCAATGAACCCTTCACCTTAACCTGCCAAAACCTGTACCCCCATAAAGGGACAGCTAATAACTTATACACACTATTTGGACATGACATACATATGATGTAATCCTAAGACAGGGGTTCTAGGGAGTTGTAACACCTTACTCACACACATGCTGATCCCTACCCATTGGCTACACCCCACAGGTTTGCAGGTATGTAATCTGTGTGGGGAGCATGCTGTATGTTCAATACCTGGGTGAATACCCATGCTCTTGTCTAGTAGAGACTAGTTTTCCTCAATGTCTTTGGGTTTGGGGCTCACATGCTCCACTTCTTCTGTTCCATGTTTGCTCTGTTGTGTGTTCTGGACTGGTATTCACTTTCTGTGCTCTGAAGCCAGATGAGGTGTACATTGGTGCCAGTGGCCTGCCAGAAAATACTTGTCAAGAGGACCTCCAAATCTGCATTGGAAATATCATCTTCCCCATCCCCCCACACCCATACAGTCCCATACCCATGTGCAGATTCCCCTTCCCCATCTCCTGCACACCTATGGACATATCCCCCTTCTTCATCCTAGTGTGTCGGTGGCTCCGACTAATTTTCGGCTAAAGCTGAAGCCACAGTCGACGGCAATACCCACCAAGTCAAGCCACATGTGATCAGAGCCGCGTATTAGTCAACTCCCACTGAGCTGGCTGAGTGCCGGCTGACCCCATCGAGCCGGCTACAGCTACCACTTAACGTTGCACCGTTGTCATGAGTCGAACACCACCTTTGAGCACAGTCCTATTGCCAGCAGGAACTCCTATACACACCTGCAGTTCTACCACTGACCGCTTTGCTCCTAAGTATGAGGACAGAGATACTACTTTTCGACGGCTGTCGGACGAGATGGCGTCGTTTTTCGTTGGCCCGATGCCCCCACATGATTTTCTGGATACCTTCTTGCCATCAACCTCGCTCAGCCCCGTTCTTCCATTCGAACAGGGAATGTTTTCTCGTGTACATGAAACAGCTTTGGAAGCTGAAATGTACAATACATTTGTGAGTTCAGCACATGGCACCACTTCGGACAAATAATCAAATTTCTAGGTCGAAATTGTTGGGTCACGTCTCCCAAAGTTGACTCTGGTCAACACATCCCACAAAAATGACAAGGCGCCATACACGAGGTTCACGTTCTCCTGTCAACCTGACTGCTCTGTTTACTGCAGCAGCAGCGATCACAACCACGAGCTCAACTCAGCTCTTGTCGAGTTTCCCGTCGAGTTCAAAACCACAACGGATCAAGACCCATTTGTAGCCGACCTTCTGATATCGCCCAAGAATAAGGGCTTGGCGATAGAGAACCGTTCATGAGCACGTCGTATTCTGGCCGCCTGGTTGCAGGCCAGATTACTGCCTACACCACCCTGGTTCTGAGCGCTCAGTACCGCACACACACATTCCTCGTTCTCATCTTCAAAAATTATGCCAGACTAATCCGATGGGACTGCAGTGGTGCGGTCGTCACAGCGCCAATATATTACAACAACGAGCCACATCTCCTTGACTTTTTTGTCCGCTACAACCACGCAGACCCTGAAACCCGTGGCCACAATCCTACCGTTGGCCCACCCACTGAGGACGAAGTCCGAAATGCCCGAACTCTCAGTGACTTGGCCAGTGCGAAGTCTCTTCTCACCATATCCATCGCAGATCCCCTTCACCCACAACAATCAAGCCGCTATATTATCTGTGCCCCTTTTTCTCGACCCGATATCCCAGCAGGTCGCTGGACTCGGACGTCAATCACTTACGATGTCCGACAGAGGAAGCGCGTTCTTCTGAAGGACTCTTGGCGAGTCCTACTGGACGACGTCACACCAGAAGGTGAGATTTATGCCAGACTCTGTCAACACTCAGTCCCCAACATCCCCTCGTGTTCATGCACCGGTGACATTGGTGACGACGCCTATCACAACTCCCGGACACACGAGTTCATCAGCAAATACGGGGGACCCATGCAACTCACGCCTCACTGGCATTATTGTTTGGTTCTGGATACTATTGGCCGGAGGCTGGAGAACTTCAGTCGCAGTTGGGAGATGGTAAGTGCGATTTATGCGTCCTTAGTCGGTGAGTTGGCCAATGTCCCCAGTTGGCCAACGTAAATTGACTCACGTTTATAGCTCATCAAGCCGCTTGTAATGCCGGTGTTCTTCATTGCGACATTAGTGTCGGAAACATAATGATTGTTGACGACGATGAACTGAACATCAAGGGTGGCATGCTCATCGACTGGGACCTTTCCAAGGTCATCGACCCACCGGGCGGATGTAGTACCGCGTGTCAGTATACACGCACTGTAAGTAAATGATCTGACTCAATACGCCTCCTGAGCCCTGACATATCTCAACAGGGAACATGGCAGTTCATGGCCGCAGACCTCGTTCAAGAATCCTCAATTCCTCATACCTTCGTTCACGACCTTGAATCCGCTTTCTGGGTAATGATCTGGATTGTCATGTCGTATACGCCAAGTTCCTGGACGGATGGAGAGCGCTCGGGCTTCCTTAAGGAGACGATGAGCCCCAGGGTTTACAATGACAGCGGCGGCAGAAGCAAGCTCTTCTTCATGCAGACCGAAGACCCGATTCCGGATTTCAAAATCGAACAGAATCCCATCCTTCTCGACTTACTTGTCAATCTGAAGAAAACCCTTGCTATCCGTCACCGGGAGTCGCCATCTGAACCTTCAGGGTTTGACCCTTTGACTATCAAAGCAGAGACGGACAGAAGCGGCACACCGGATCTCCCTGTTGCCTTAGGGAACAAGCTAGAAGAATACCATGCGTTGATGGCGTGTTTGAAAGATCACAAAATTATCCTCAACATGATTAGGAAGGCTCTCAATACACCAGGCTGGCCCGACAGTGACGCCGCTGATCCCCAACCTCTTTCGACATTTCGTGACGTGCAATCTAGTTCTAAGAGGTTGAGGTTGGTAGCCGAAGGGAATGGTGTATTTGGTCCTCTGCCGCCGGGAAAGCGGTCGGGATCTGCCTAGATGCTTCATGCTCATTACTCGTTTAACTACATTTTGTACCCTTCTGTTGTGTGTCCACCGAATTCTACGCTGTTGTGAGTCATCTGCCCGACACATCCGATTGATCACATAATGCGTGCCATCGGCTGTTCATCGCTTGTTATTTTATTTGTTTGTTGTCTCCCCTGTCTGTCTCGTCCTCAAGGTCGTCTGCCTACTTCGTTACACCACTGTTACATCTTATCCACGGATTACTAGTATGTCTTGCCTCATCTTTGTGTCTACTGAATTCTACAGTGCTCTCGATCTTATGACGCCAACATATTCGATCACATTATGCACGCTCCTCGTCTCGCCTGTTCATTTACTTGTCTCGCCCGCTCGTCTCTCATCTTGCTCCAAGGATCATGGACGTAATGAAGTGCACCTGGCCCGGACTCTTAAACCATCAGCAGCGTGCTGCTTTTTGACCTTCAACCCCCATCTCTCTCCCTAGTCATGGCCTGCGGCTTGTCCAGCAAGACGAAACCGTCCCTTGAACCATCTTCTATGTCTAAGGCTGTGGGTGGCCAAAGGCGTGAACGACCTAATTCTGGGTCAAAGGCACCATCCCAAATCAGCCAAAAAAAGGTGAGTTCCAGAGCCTCCATGCACTTTGAGAGTTACTGACCGAACCAGGCTGCAACTATTACCCGACTCGACCCAATCCACAGTGACAAAGAATTTAGCTTTCAGGGTATAGAAGACGATGACGATACACACTTTCAGGGTATAGAAGATGATGATGATACACCCACCGCACCTGGTCTGTCGAACGACACACCTGAGCTCGTTCCCCAGGGCAGTAGGTCCCAGCCAGTCAGCCGTCATGCGGCCCACGATGTCTTGCACTTCTTCGCCGAAATCGATTTCCCTGATGCCACAGAGTACAACGAGAAGCTGCTGAAAGTTTGCAACCTATGCACGTAAGCATGGGTTTTCTTATCGCAACACCATCTTCTAACAGACTCACAGTGAAGTCCATGGCACCAACAAGAGTAAAGTCCCCAGGAGCGTAGCCAACTATTTTTACAGGAGAAGCACTGGGAGCTCGAATCTCCGAGACCATCTCATCAAACGACATCCTCAAGAGTACGATCAAGCAGTTGTGGAGCACAAATGGAATTATAAACTATCGACCCAATCAGATGACACAACCGCCCGCAATAATACTCGCAATGTGCGTGACCAGGGGCTCCCACCGTTCTCGCCAGTCGTGTTTTTAGAGCACCTTGCTTGCTTCATCGTTGCAGACAATCAGGTGAGTCTCAGCTACTCATATTATTTAACACTCTCACAACTCTTCAGTCGATTCGTGTTGTCGAATGCCCTGAGTTTCGATGTTTATGTATGCTCCTTCGCGAGACCCTCGTTGACGCTGATATCCCTCGCCATGATAAGATGAGAGAAGTTATCATGGGCCAATGGCGGAAGTTGTTTGAAACCTTAAAACTCAACCTTTCTGTGAGTTTGGGTGTTTTGTCTTCCCATTCTACTAACTCCGGTCGATAGCACTCCTCTGGGCAAATCAGTTTCACCGCGGATATTTGGTCAAACGCGAACATGGCAGCATTTTTAGCGTTGACCGCACACTGGATTTCCGTCGATGAGTCAAATGGACACCTTACGCTCAAAGCTGTGCTTATCGGCTTCCATCGCCTCAAGAAGAAGCACACGGGCAAAAATATTGCAAGAACAATCTTACACCTACTTGATTGGGCTGATGTCACGCTCAATGTCACGGTTTCACCCTCACCAGCACGTGATTCGCCACGTGACTACACGCCGACTGCCGACATCCCCTTTGTGGAGTCCGCCAACACGCCTGAAGACCCTTGGTGGGACTGGCAAGCCGAAGAAGGCCCACATGCGCAAGAGAGAGTATGGGCAGCAATAGAAGCCCTAGAGGAGACCGCGAGAACAGGACGCCTGGTGAGCGATCGATCTCCCTCCCCGCCTCCAACACGCTGTCAGGAGTCTTGGGAATAGGTCCTGATGTACGGCCGTCACGTGACCCTGGCATGTGACCTGCCTCGACTTGTCCAGAAGGGCCCGGATGAGCTTATGCCCGGGCTGGTCTGGCCTCTGATGCAATACGGTGCAAATCGAGACTTGAATGACTGATACTACATAGCGGATGACTGATGACCGCTGACTACTGTATGGACTGCTGACTGATGCCGATCGAGAGCCTTACGCCATTGGATACTCGTATTAGGATTCGCGGCTGTGTATTAGGGTTGCTGGGCTTCAAAGCTCCACCCCTTGTGTATAAGTAGAAGGACGTCTGCATGTAGACTCCTTAGCTTGATATCTTTGTGAATACCTTCCCCTTTGGAGCCGGGCCAGTAGTACTGCGCTATCCACTCTGCGAATAACCACATTGATCACCTCTTCGCTCGCTGGTGTGACCTCGGAGACCCGTCCCTCCACCTTCATCCCCTTCAGTGCGCTCTCGGAGTCTGTCCAGCCACTGTCCACTTCTCCCTCTATCTGCCATATCGACAACCGTTGAACGCCCCTACGACTTGCAACGCGGTTGCAGCAGCAAACAGGCACACGTGACTCAAGTCGAGTCTTACGTCCAGGAAGGAACGTAACACTCAAGGTATGTCCTCCTTACGATGACTTGTTCATTTGCCAAACTCTTCTTTAGATCGGTCACTTCACACTCGACAATGCCGAAAACAACGCAGTCGCTATGCAAGAGCTGCACTCTCTGCTTGCCAAACACGAGAAACCCATCGACTTCGATCATCTGAACCATTGTGTCCGGTGTTATGCGCATATCATCAACATCTGCTCTTCCCACATAATCGCATCCGTGACTCCTACTTCTAAGTCGTATCTCTCCCAGCTCAAAGTTCCCACCAGCTCAAACTACATAACTCGCGACGACTCCGATGACGAATCAGATGGCGGCGACATCGATACTGACCTGGAACTGGCTGACTGTTATGACGACAGGGGTGACTCCAAGCTCAAAAGGTGGTTTTCAGGCCTCAAACGTGACCCCCTCAGGCGAGCGCGAAGAGTTGTTCGTTTCTTACACTCTTCGGACCAACGCAAGGAAGAATTTCGTGCTTTCATTCAAGATGGAAATCGGTGTAATTGGTTCAGCATGAAGGATAGTGACGGCAAACGAGTCCCGCTCCAAGTCCCGGAGTTAGAGTTTCTGAGAGACGTGAAAACGCGATGGGATTTGGTTTTCATGATGCTGGAACGTCTAAGGGAACTTCGACCGGTAGGTTTACCTCGCTAACTGGATAGTGGAGACTAACAATGACCGGATGTTTTACATAGGCCATTGATCGATATTTTGATAACGAAGTACCTGAGATTTTTTCCAGTTATAAGTTGTTGGAACTAGATTGGGAAATACTGGAAGGGCTGGAGGTAGTCTTGGCGGTGAGTTGACTGCTTTCCCTGGACAGCACACATTGTGACGAATCAACGACAGGTCCCTCATATCTTTCAACAAAGTATGTCTTCCGAATCAATGCCGGTCTTATCACGCGCCATCATCGATTTCAAGATGTTCATGACGGAGTGGGAAAAACTCGGGGATCAGTACTATATTCTCAGGCCCTGGACAGAAATCAGCCTGCGCTGGGCCAAGAAGTACTACGTTCGAATGGACGACACAGAAGCATATGTTGTCGCCATGTGTAAGCTCTTTGATCAACGCTTTACTGCTCTGCTACCAACTTAAACGCGCAGTCCTCAATCCTGCCATACACTTCTCGTGGATCCAAAGCCAATGGGATAACGAATACATCAAGAGATCAAAAGACATCATTTTGGATCTTGTAAGTACGATCTATCACTACATCCCCTGTCTCAACCGTCTCGTGTAGATGCGCCGGTACCATGACCGTGGCCAGGAATCATTGACGACTGCGACTGTAGTGCCCACTTTCCCTGTCCGACCTGCTCCAGTCACTAGAGGTAGACCACCCCCAACACAGTTTTAAGTCGAACATTCTGTCTATGAAAAGAAATCCTCGCCTCAAATGTTCACTGTGGAAGCTGAATTCGGGAAGTATGCTTCGGGTGAGACCTCTTCTGAGGAGACCGACATCCTGCGGTTCTGGGAGGTGAGTTTCTCTCAATCAAATAGTGCTACGACTCACTCCCTGAATAGGCTAATAGGACGGAGTTCCCTACACTGTTCGCGATAGCCATGGACTACCTTCCTGTCCAGGTGACATCTGTACCTTGCGAGCGGGTGTTCTCGTCGGCAAAAGAGACGGACACTGCAAGACGTAACAAAATCAGCCCGGTGCTCATGGAGGCCCTCCAGTTACTTAAATTTTCAATCAAGAAGGAACGCCTCAACTTCATGAACGGATGGTCGACATCGGAAGCGGCCATGTGTGGGTTACCGAAGACTACAGACATACCTCTTAGCTCTCTCTTCGTAGGCGATCCCGATGCCGTGTTGGACACCATGTTGAACGAATTTAGTAATACGAGTGCACAGCTGCGGCACATGCCCTAAAGGAGGCAGTGACCGCTGACGCATCAACCACCGCCCACAAGGACTTGCGAAGGACCGTTAAACGGGCCAAACGCGAGTGGGCGGACAAGTTCATCACGACCTCGAACATCTGGGATGTCACTGCCTGGAGGCATGGCGGGAGCGTCACCTGGATCCCAGCACTGAAGAACACGGAGGGCGACCTCCAGTTTGACCACGGCCAAATGGCGGCAATCCTAGGTGAGCGTTTCTTCGCAAAGGATCGAGGCGACGTGCCACTCGACCTCCCCGGGGACCCACCGCGCCGCCCCACCCGTAACCACGAACCCATCACACTGGCAGAGACCACAGCGCTCCTGAAGGGAGCGTCCAACAAGTCTGCGCCCGGAGAGTCCGGCATCGGCTGGCTCCTGCTCAAACGCGCGTGGGGAGACCCTGAGGAGGTCGACCAGTGGGAGGGCATCGGGCCCACACTAACGCACCTGTTCGAGTCTTGCATCCTACTAGGCTACCACCCGGCCCACTGGAAAAGCGCGGTGGTCGTGGTCATCCCTAAACCGGACAGGCCCGACTACATGCAGGCTAAAGCGCATCGCCCCATATCCCTCCTCGAGTGCATGTCCAAACTGCTCGAGAAGGTGATCGTGAAACGCATCCAGCACACGCTAGTCAAGGAGGAGCTGATCACCACCAACCAGTTTGGTGGCAGAATGCACTCCTCCTGCCTCGACGCGGGCCTCACACTTCTCCACAACATCGAGGCAGCCCATGGCGCCGGATTGAAGTGTGGCATCCTACTGTTTGACGTTCGCAGTTTCTTTGACCACGTTAATCATCATCGCCTGTGCGCACTCCTGGGAAACATGGGATTCACGCAGGAAGTGACAGCCTGGATGAGTGAGTTCCTGGAAGATCGTCGAGTTTGTCTCCAATTCAACGGGATCCTCACGGAGGAACAGGGACAGCCCGTAGGGGTGCCGCAAGGCTCACCCCTATCGCCCGTTCTCTCCATTACCTACATGTCCCCCCTATTAGAGAAGATGAGGCACTGGAACAACTCCTCTCTCGGGATGTACGTGGATGACGGTGTCCTGTTTGCCTGCGCGGAAACGTGGGAGGACGTCACTGCCCTCCTACGCACCAGGTACTCAGTTTGCGAGCAGTGGCTCCGGCTGTCGGGTCTCGCCATCGAGCCCGACAAGACTGAACTGATGTTCTTCCAGAGGCCGAGGGAACGGAACCCAATCCCCCCTCCTCGCTCCCTTACGCTTCCACACGAAGGGGGCGAGTACCAAGCCAAACCGGTCGAAGTTATCCGCTACCTCGGATTCTTCTTCCACAGACGCCTCCGATGGGAACCGCACGTGGACATCATGTGCAACAGGGCACACGCCTCCATCAGGGCGCTGATGATCCTTGGGAACACCATTCGGGGGCTGTCCATGGCAAACTGGCGGCTCATGATGAACACCGTCTGCCTCCCCGTCCTCACCTATGGTTGCCAACTATGGTATAAATCCAAAGGGGTGACGGGGCTCCTCAAGAAACTCCAAGTTGTTCAGAACGAAATGGTAAAAGTAGTCACGGGCTCCTTCCGCACCGCGCCGCGGGAGCCCCTCCTCGTCTTTACCAGGATGCTCCCTATGAGCATCTTCGTTGAAAAGCTGACGCACACCTCCGCCCTTCGCTTATACAGGTTACTGCGGGGGTCCCAACTGCTCAGGCGCCTCGGCCCGGCTTGGTACAACCTGCGCCAGGGGGACTTCCACATGGTTGTCCCGCAAATCCCCGGGAGGCCTGGATCCCGCACTCGTGCGCCCACGGCACTTGAGATACTGGCGGAGTGTGTCCCCTCAGACGGGCCGCGCGTTGATGCCGTTGCCGTTGCCCCCTGGGAGGGGATGGTTCGACACCAAGGGTCTACAAACCCCAGAGAGCGAAGGGAATGGATACAAACCCTCACCGGGGAGTGCCACCCTAATGCCCTGCTGATACACGTCCAAGGGAAGGTCACCGCACATGGGCGACCGGATGGACAAGAGGTGGGTGCAGCGGCAGCCTCATTTATGATCGGGGGGGCGGCTCTGACGCACGAGAGCTGGGTGTTGGGCACGGGGGTACTGCAGTTTGACGCGGACGTCTTCGGACTCGCCAAGACTGCAGAAGCCCTGGCCATGTACTATACAAAGGAGGTGCCCCCTCCGCCTTTTATATACGTGTTCGCAGGCAGTGCCTCAGCGCTGCAGGCCATCCAGAACACCAACTCACAAACCGCGCAGGTTCACGCACTGATGTTCCACCAATCTCTTACTATACTCGCGTCTCGTCACACTGACTTTCGTTTGTTTCTGGTATGGTCTCCGGTGGACTTCGAACTAGCTGGGCAAGGCATGGCATGGGACATGGCGGCCGAGGCATGCACGCGGGAACCCCCGGAAGGGCTGGACCGCGTTCAATCTGTAGCTTTTCAAAAGGCAAGGGTACAGACACTAGCCTTCCACAAATGGGGTGCGCGCTGGCATGAAGCGCGCCTGATCCCCATGTTCAACCAACAATTCCTGGGCGGCTGGCTACCATACACCCAGACCTACTCAGACGTCCACCCACCAGACCCCCAGGAACATCACCCACTCTGGAGGCAGTCCACAGCCACAGAAATCGTCGTGGGCGCGCGACGACCCAAACATACACGGCGCACCACATCCACCCTCATGCAAGTCGCCACCGACCATGCGTTCACCGGAACATATGTCCAACGCTTCCGGAAGAACAACCCGCCGGAGAACGTGGCCTGCCCATGCGGCCACCCACTTAGGGATGCAGATCACGTCATACGCCACTGCCCCCGCTTCACCCAACCGCGCCTCTCCACCGCTATCCTCTCGGCGGCCTTCGCCCCAACCAACCCCATATACCCCTTCCACCTCCTCCTCTCCGAAAAGGAAGGAATAGGAAGACTACTTAAGTTCCTCAGCCTGACCCAAGCACTCTTGAAGCCGGAATCCGGCCCGCCCCCACCTGTGCCCCCTGAACCTGACTAGGTAAGATGCACACCGGAGGTTTGTCTCTCCCCTGTCTCTAAGACGTGTCTAATCTGCGGTTGAAACACTACCGCGCCTGTTGAACCTTGTCTCCAGACTATGTACCACAGCCCACACAGGGCTTTCTCGAACCTTCTCTTCTCCGTGATCTGTCTTGTTACTTTACGACGTGGGGGCACCTTACTTAAAGGATGAACGTGTTTCTTAAATGTAGTGGGTCTCGCTACGACTGGTCTGTAACTCTGTTGCGCATCCCAGAATAAAATGGATCCAAAAAAAAAAAAAAAACGAATTTAGTACCTACGATCGCAACTCTTAACCATGTATTCCCCGCTGTTATACTGTGATATATCATGTCTGTCATTTGCCGTCGGAACTTAGATATCGGAGTTCTGAACCAGTCACCCATCAATGCGTGTATCAACTGCTGTCGTCAACTGCTGTCACACATCTCACCCAACATTGTATCCTTCCTTCTTCCTTCTCCAAGCTCGTGCTCAACGTCTATGATGATCACGCGCCATCGAAAGCTACGAAAAACCTCTGAGAAACGCTATGTTCCCCGAAAACTAGATTTCGTACATGTTGGTGGACGGTACAGAGTAGGGAGGCTCCTTGGCTCTGGTGGATCCAGTGAGTACCTCTGACTCTATTTCGACATATTTTTCTGAGCCCTCTAGGGAGCGTATATCTTGGGAAAGATGTTAGGACGACAGCACAAGTTGCTCTGAAGATTGGGCATGTAGACCGATCGCCCTCAGGGCTCACATACGTAGTGTTTGAAAGTCCGGTCCGGTCCGGTTTTTTTACCTAATTTGGGTGAGACCGGGACCGCAACCGGTCCACAATTTCTCGACCCATCTAAAAAACCGGACCAGACCGTGTAAGACCGGTCTACGTCGGTTGGGTTGCAGTCTGTGGACCGGTCTTAACTGGTCTCTTCGACAACCGGTCTTTGGCCAGTCTACAACCAGTCTACACCGGTCTACAACGAGAATAATACCATATATTTCTTCTATAGCTACAAGCTAATTACATTCAAGTTCTATCTATCTATCTATCTCAACCGTGTCATAGCGCCATACCACCGCGTGACGGCGCCGCGTCGGACTCGCAGCGCCACGGCGCCGTGTTGCTGCGGCGCCGAATCGGTGTCGCAGCGCCAGGGCGCCGTGTTGGTGCGGCGCCGCGTCGGTGTCGTGGCGTGACGGTGCCGTGTCCGTGTCGAAGCACCAGGGCGCAGCGTCAATACGCCGCGTCGGTGTCGCGGCGTGTCGGTGTCGCGGCGTGTCGGTGTCGCAACATCAAGGCGCCGCGTCGGTGTCGAAGCACCAGGGCGCGGCGCGGGGTCGGTGTCGCAGTGTCAAGACGCCGTGTTGGTGCGGCGCCGCGTCGGTGTCGTGGCGTGACAGAGCCGTGTCGTGTCGCAGCGCCAGGGCGCCGCGTCGGTGTTGTGGCGTGACAGCGCCGTGTCGTGTCGCAGCGCCAGGGCGCCGCGTCGGTGTCGTGGTGTGACGGCGCCGTGTCGTGTTGCAGCGCCAGGGCGCCGCGTCGGTGTCGTGGCGTGGCGGTGCCGTGTTGGTGTCGAAGCACCAGGGCGCGGCACGGGGTCGGTGTCGCAGCGTCAAGACGCGGCGCGGCGTCGGTGTCGAGGCGTGACGGCGTCGTGTGAATGTTTTAAAACCTAGAGAAAAAAAACACATTGTAGTTAGTTTAAGTAAAAGGATAAAGAAAAAGGACTTAGCTTGTTTGAGGGTCAATACAACGCAGTCGACAAGGGTGGTTGATTGACATGGTGGTTGTTTGGTCAGTGTTGACATGCTGACACACGTCGCAGCCGGTCCGGTGATCTGCATGCCCGCAAAAACCCGCGAACCCGTGATGGCAGTCCATTGAAACTCAGCAACTGTCAAAGACCAGTTGCAACCGGTTGCAACTGGTCTTTTGGCAGTCTGTTGATGAATTGAATTATTGATAGACTGCAACTGGACCACATTGGAACTACATGCAACTGCAACTGAAAGTCCAGTTGCCATCAGTTGGGTCCGGTTGGGTCCATGGTCTTTTTTCAGTCCATAGGACAGGACTTCGAAACACTACACATACGAATACGACGTGTACAAGGCAACTGCTGGCTGCATGGGTATCTCTCCAGTATGTTGGTATGGAAAAGAAGGCCCATATGAAGTTATCATTCTGGAGCACGTCGGGACCTCGCTTGGTGATTTACTCAGCGCGCAACAGTTCGACCTCAGGAAGACATTCTTGTATGCCCCCCAAATGGTGCATTCATTATGTACATAATTGGGTCCTACTGACTTTTTCTCGCGTGTACAGCTCTCAGCGGTCGAGTCACTACATACCCAACACTACATCCATTGCGACATCAAGCCCGGGAACTTCATGGTTCGACCTGATAATACCATCTTCCTCATTGACTTCGGCTTGGCGCAGTTATTCCGCAATCCCGCGACGTATTTACACATTTCATACTCCACAGATCACTCTATCGTCAGCACTCTTCCATTCACGTCCATCAATGGCCAGCTTGGAAATGCTCAATCGCGTTGCGACGATCTGGAGTCTCTTGCCTATACCATCATTTGTCTAGCACGTGGCGACTTACCCTGGACCACCATTCCCGCCAGCAGCGACCAGGAGGCTGTCCTTCAGAAGAAATCGTTGACTACAGCAGAAGAGCTGTGCGAAGGCTTGCCAGCTTCCTTCTGCAAATTTGTCACTTACGTCCATTCCCTCGGCTTCGACGAGAAACCGGACTATCAACACCTTCATTCCATCCTCTCGCAGTGCTCCCAACCCGACACCGTCCAAACCAACAATGCACTGCCCTCCGCGCGCTCCCCTTTCGACGTACACCATACACCCGTTTCCAGTGACCAAGTGTGAGTAAACCTCACGCTATAAATAACGAGTAAACGGTACTAATTACAGTCGTGTCGTTCAGCAATGCGCTGCCCTCCGCGCACTCCCGTGTCGACGTACACCATACACCCGTTTTCAGTGACCGAGTGTGAGTAAACCTCACACTATAAATAATGTGTAAACGGTACTAATTACGGTCGTGTAATTCAGCCTTCGCTCTTCAACTCGGTGCTTGCTTCGCCCTTCCACTTGGGCCACTCCCTCAAAGACACTCAGGAAATAAGGCTGTCTTTCGGGGCTTTTTGGGTGTGGGGCTCATGCAGCACATTCGTTTTTTGTTGTAGTTTGGTGTACCCAGTGAATTTATTGTCGAATTGTCGAATTGTCCTTCATCCCTCAGTAGGGAAGGGCACGGGTCACACTGCGGGTGTTATTTCCGTTACCGTACCTGCCACCTGTAACACCACACCCGCTGCAACACCACCTGTGGGTGCGGGTTAGACCCGCGGTGTGTGACTCAACACCATGGTATCGACACCATGGGTTATTACTGTGGTACTATAGCAAGGAACAAGGGAACAGTAGAATACAACAAGTACTGTAACACAACTATAGACTATAGTAAAGCCTGTCGCATCGTCACTGCCCCCCACTGTCGTTGCGTCACTGCCGTTGTCTGCGGCGTTGTCTGTTGCATTGTTGTTGTCGCCGTTGCAGGCCAACTTGCAGGCGGCATTGTTGCCTAACTTGCCTTGTGGGTGCCGTTGTCGTCATGGTTGAGTCAGACGCTGCCCCATTGCCGTGGTTGAGCTATCGTCGCCGCCTCGCCATCCCAATGGTGTTATAGCAGGATGCTGCCAGTGTCGCGTTTGGGGCAGACACAATTGGACTTGCGTTGTCGGACTTGCGTTGGTAAGACGGCGCCTGCGGTTGGTAGGTTGTTCGGCTCGGGGCTGCATCAGCGACGTGGTTTGTTCTGTCGTTGTCGTGGTTAGCGTGGCGTTGGCAGGGGAATTGGACCCTCAGATTCAGCCGGCTTCGAGCTGGAGCCATGACTGAGTCGGAGAAAGCCGGTGTTTGACCGGCTAGGCTCTGTGTGGCTCAGTGAAGCCAGTGTAGACAGCTCAACTTGGCACGGTAAGCTGACCGGGCCGGCTTGTGCGGCGCAGCTGTGGCTTGGCTTGACTCGGGCAGTTGCTGACACACTACTTCATCCCTCTAACACCCACACCTATGCACACAATCTCCTTCCCCATCTCCCCCACACCCACACCCACCTCCACATTCCCCATCTCCAACCCCATGTTCCCTATCCCCACCACCCACACCCACCCCCATATTCACATTCCCCATCTGACACCCATGCCCATGCCCATATTCCCATTCCCATTCCTAGTGTTGCCAAAGTTCGGTTCAGTGCAGTTCAGGCCCCCCCAGCGCCGAACCCGAACCTGAACCTTGTCCGAACATCTGAACGTGAACGTGAACCGGACCTGAACCTCCCGAACACGTTCATGTGCGTTCAGTTCACGTTCAAACGTTGAACTACATGGTATTTGTTTTCATAGTAACGTCTACTACTAGTAGCTACTACATGCTGAATATAACATTAAAAACAACTTTAAGCAACCTGCCTCTTCTGCAAAGTTCCGATATCTCCCGGTGTGGCAAAGCCTGTCATCTTGAACCTTGGATTCGCTGGTGTGCCATCTTCTCTGGACCAGAGGCGAAATCAAATTTGTCTTCTGCCTCGGTACTGGAATAGAAAGTGTCTGGGTACGCGCGACGAAGCCCGAGCTGGTGCACCTTAGAATACTCAATGCCAAGATTCTTCCAATCCAACAAAGGGGACAGTCGCTCCACGCGGTTACGTTGGTTAATCCGCTGTCGTCGTGTCTTTAACGTGAACGAGAAGATGTGCTCCGCAAGCTCGTTGACCAAATGTTCCAGGGACTTCATTCACCTATCGACAATATAGCAACCTTCATCATCCGGCCGCTCGATCATGTCTTGCATGAAACAACCAAAACCGGAGAGGTTTGTTGTGATGGACAGAATACCCATCAACTTGTAATTGTCAGTCGATGTGATTGAGCGCATGAGGAGTGCCAGTACATACAACGGTGCACTCAGCGGGCGTGTAACCCCATGGTTCGTAATAGCTGGGAAACACCCTGAGGTGACACCCGCAGACAAACTCCTCATAGTCCATACCAAGAACCGGGTTATTTGCATTGAGGAAGTCTGGATGGAAGACGACCTTGACCCGATCATACGCAGCATTGAATAGCCTCACACGTCGGATCTGATTCAGAATCGGGTTGTTCGGGTCATCTGACATGTTGTGTGTTGTCACAGCTGGGAGGGAGTTGCGTTTGAGCACGAAGATACGTCGCTTCAGCTGGACTTGTCCTCTTCGGATAGAAGATGCTCTGGGGAAGCTTTGAAAAGTCGCTTACACGTTCTGTGAGTGGGGGAGGAATTGTAGGTGAATGAAAGCATACCCATTCGAATGCACCGCCATGTCAAACAGCCGTGCACCAATCCGGTTCTGGATCTCGGTCACAGTATCCTTGAGCTGCTTTGTGACGGCTTGACCTTTCAGCAAATCGATGGTGTACGAATGCATCTGAGCTGGTGTGATTATAAATGCAACAACGGCAACGTTCGAGCCCCATATAACGCAAGATGAAAGCGGACAATAGACGTTGACGGTCATAATTTTAATCGGCTTTTCGCCATTCTAACGCGCTTTGCTTACTTGCCATTCATGGCGCCATTGACCTGCGACAGAGCTGCATCTGCTTTGCGTAGGTTGCCTTCGCTCAGCGACTTAAACGGCCTACCACCGGGCGTACTGGCGCCAGATATGACAGATGACCCCCGTCGATGTAGATGCCGGACAGCGCGAGTCAGCTAGGGGTGAGGGCATGCCAATCACAGCTGCCGCAGCTCTGCATGCTCCCGAGACATGCTGTTGCTGGGTCACGGTCATGCTTAAGTAAGCCAACAGCAGCAGGGCCTTGGCTGTGCGTGGGTCAAGCCATTCGGTGGTGGACCGGGGTGCGGACAATATCACCATTTTGTTGTTTCTGCTGCTAACGCTGGGGCTGTGATCGCAGCTGCACGGGGTATAACCGAGACTAGGGAAGGAAGTGGGTTTATTTCGCAGAACAAGTGTGCAAGTGACTTCAAACGTACCTAATTTAATTCTCCATCCAAGGGTGACCCGGATAGAGGAGATGGGATGGACGAGTCATTAGCGTCGGTGCTACTGGAGGCATCACGAGTGCACTCTGGATTGGCCTGGGGAAGGGGAGATGGCATGATGGAGGTCACAGCTCCAATTCCTATCGTCTGTCGGGCATGAAAACTGGCCCGAGTTCTTGCGTTTGATGGTCGTGTTGGACGTTGAACCTGTGAGAAGCTAGCAAAAGGGCTTCTCGACAGTCACAGGCGTGCTGTCACACTGTTGTCGCCACCGTGGTTGTAGTCAGTCTGGAGGTTCATGTGGTGTTGACAGAGTGCTGGCATGTGCTGCCATCGTCATCTTCGTCTTCATCATTGGGTCTGGGCTCCTGGTAGCCACCAGGCGCACTGTCATCAGGTAGGTGGGGAATTGGGGCAGCTTCTCCAGTCTCCAGTGGTTGTCCATCTCCACGGCCATTGTACAGTCGAATAGTCTCAGAATTCTGCTCTAAGCTAATGTGTCATGAGTATTGCATGGTGACAATACCAGCAATGGGCACATACATGGCAAGGATGCCCTGCGCTTTGCCTCTCTAATGTACCCAGCAGCAAGCTTTCGGCATGAATTCAAGTTGATCATGTCTTTCGAGTGCCATGGGGGTTTAGAGAATGTGGTTAGGTGCATGAGGAGCACATGCACCGAAATTGACGATGTCAAAAACTTTTGCACTTCCGTCCTCTGCCACGCTCGCAAACAGCTCCCCGTCCACACTTGCAGAAACGCCAAGTACAGGCGGCATGTGTGCACAACAGTGCTTGACAGACTCTATGCCTGTTTCCTATTTTTTCCACAGCTTCAAATGACCATCGACAGACGTGCTATCGCATTGTTTTTTTGGTGGCATGAAGCCTACGTTTGCGTGGTGTAGAATGGGACGCACCGTGTGACAACTTGAACCACAAAGTTGATCACGCTGCGATCATGATGACACTCTTGTGGTACCTATCTGTGCACGGCAGATGGTCCAGGAAGAGTTGTTCTATGGGAGGACCATACTCAGGAGCGTTCAATGAGCAATGCATCTCCAAGCACCTTTTCTTTTTTTTCGTGCCTACGTCAACTGTTGGTCATCTGGCATGGGCATGGGCCCAACATCATCGCTCTCTTCATCTTCCTGTGCAAAAATTAATGTGGTGCGGGGCGGCGGCTGTGAGTGATACTCTATCGGAATGAGAAAAACAATTCCCACGATCGGCCTATCAACGTATCAACGTATATCAACAATCAACGTAATCAACCACGACTTAGTTTTTTTTTTAGTGTCACTCTACGCTACGCAAACCGAGTTGGGAGTTGGCATCGTCGCCCTCGTCGTCTCCTCACTGTCGTGGAGTGTGCGGAGACTGCCAACACAACGAGGGACCACGAGAACACTTTAGCCCCCTCGCCCTTCCTGCCTTCTGCTTCATCAAGTCCCCGTCCTCCTATAGCGCTTCCTGTTGTATCTGCCCTCACTCGTGGGTATTCACAGGCCGCTGCACCCGCCTACATGTATCTGCCACTCCCGCACTGGCATTGCATGTACGGTGCACCTAACCTCCCCAACCTGACGGTTTAGATAAGTTTTTATTTTTATTTTTATTAATTAATTATTTCTATTTCATCTTGAACCGATGCAGGACAATGGCAGCTACAATGCTGCCACTGTCCCCTCCCCTTGCGCGCCCACTCACCAGCCACCACCGCAACGACCCATTTATCCGCCACCCCGATATCATGATACCGACAGCTATGGCGGCGCAACCACGACGGTGACCCAGGCAACGACGAAATGACCACGACGGCGACCACGACAACTGCAATGCGACAAGCCGACAACCGCAACAACCGTGAACCTGAGGCAACAATCGCAATGACAAAGTGCATGACGAAGACGACCGCAGCCACAATCGCAATGGCGGTGATGATGACCGCAAGGCAGCGGCGATGATGGCAGCGATGGTGATGCGAATGGAATCCACGACGATGATGACAGGTCTGTAGATCTGTTGATACATATGTAACTTAGATCATCAGCACTGCAATCTAATATATCACTCTAATGTATCGTAAAAACTGAGAACCTTGAGAAGGGCAAGAAGTTCAGCAGTATCTTTTTAAAAAGCTCAAAGAAGGTAAGGTGGAAGGACTCCTGATGACATTCGAACGCATTCAGGACGTCCCAGTTGCTCATGAACGGGGAACCGGACCAGAGGCAGCAGTGTTGAACCAGAACCGGAACCGGAACTGAACGTTGCCATTCGGTTCGGGTGTTCGCGTTCGGACCGAAGTTCCGGACCGGACTTCAGCAACACTACCCATTCCCTATACCCACCCTAATGTTCCCATTCTCCATCCCACCCACATCCACCCCCATGTTCTCTATCCCTATCCCACCCACACCTGCTCCCATGTTCCCATGTTCCATTCCCCATCCCACCTGCCCCCCACATCTGCAAAACCAGTAAGCCTGAGTGTCCAGAGCTGTTGAGAGCTTTTCAGAGCTGTTCAGAGTGTCCTTGAACAGCTCTGAATGGCTCCAAACACCTACTGCTTTTACCAATACATGTTCCTATTCTCCATTCTCCATTCCCCACCTACATCCACCTCCATCATGATGGTCTCTGTCCCCATCCTCATCCCACCCATACCTGCCCCTATGTTTCCATTCACCATCCCACCCACATGCACACCAATGTTCTCATTCTCATTCCTTATCTCACCCATACCCACCTATGCCACCACCTGCCATCCCACCTGCACATACCCCCATGTTCCTGTTCCCCAATCCCCATGTTCCCCATCCCATCCATCTTACCCACACCCACACCCATGTTCCCTGTCCCCGTCCCACCTACACCCATCCCCATGTTTCCCATCGCCATCCTACCCACACCCACACCCACACCCACATCCATGTTCCCCATCCCCATCTACCCACCCCCACCCCCATGTTCCCCATCCCCATTCCACCTACACCCATCCCCATCTCACCTACACCCACCCCCATGTTTTCCAACCCCAACCCCATCCTTCCTACACCCACCCCCACATTCCCCATCCTCTTCCCCATCCCCATCACACCCACACCCACACCCACCCTCATGTTCCCCATCCCCATCCCCCATGTATCCCATCCCCCATGTATCCCATCCCCATCCCTCCCACCCCCACCCCCATGTTCCCCCCATCCCCTCCACACCCATCCCCGTCCCTCCCACACCCACACCCACCCCCATGTCCCCCATCCTCATCCCCTCCACACCCACACCCACATTCCCCATCTCCATCACACCCACACTCACCCCCATGTTCCCCATCCCCGTCCCTCCCACACCCACCCCCATGTCCCCCATCCCCATCCCCATCCCCTCCACACCCACCCCCACATTCCCCATCTCCATCACACCCACACCCATCCCCATGTTCTCCACACCCACCCCCACATTCCCCATCTCCATCACACCCACACCCATCCCCATGTTCTCCATCCCCATGTTTCCCCATCCCCATCCCTCCCACACTCACCTCCATGTTCCCCATCCCCATCCCACCCACACCCACCCCCATGTTCTCCATCCCCATCCCCTCCACACCCACCCCCACATTCCCCATCTCCATCACACCCACACCCACCCCCATATTCTCCATCCCCATGTTCCCCATCCCCCCCACACCCATCCCCATGTTCTCCATCCCTATCGCACCCACACCTACCCCCATGTTTCCATTCTCCATTCCCCCTGCACCCACCCCCATGTCCCCATTTGCCATTACCATCACCATCCCACCCACACCCACCCTGATGCCATGATTCATTCCCTGAGTTCAATTGACCTGGCATTGACTTGGGCTGACTATGCCATGCCCTCAGATAATATCCCAGTCAAGCTTTTTTTTTGTGATTTTTTCTCCAAGGTTGAATTGACTTTGGTTGACTTGAACTTGACTTTAGTTGACTTCATGCAAAAATATTGACTTTTGGCTGACTTTTCTTCTTTACTGAGTGTCATGCATGACATGCATGACAAGTCAGATCACTCAGGGATGGGAAGGTGGCTTCATCAAATGTAACATCTCATGAAGAGATGAAGCACTGGCTATGTCTATCCTAGAGTTTGTAGCCCTTTGAGAGGGGCTCATAGCCCACAAACACAGCTTCCTTCGACTTAGGATCTAGTTTGCACCAGTTGTGTTTGGGTACATGATAGTAGGCTTTTCAGCCAAATACTCTAAAGTAAGAGACATCTGGGACTGTACCATCCCAGAGCTCCAGTGGAGTTTTCCACTGGTTAGAATGAGTGGGAGTGCGGTTATATATTTGCACAGCAGTCTGGACTGCCTGTTCCCAGAAGCCAAGGCTAAGGCCTGCATGATGAAGCATGCTAGTGCCTTTTTCCATAACCATATGGTTAAAACACTTGGCTCTCCCATTCTGTTGTGGAGAATGAGGCATTGTGAGCATATGCTCGATTCCTGCTTCCCGAAGTATGTGCTTTAAGTCATTGTTGACATACTTGCCACCACGGTCTGAGTGTAGGGATTTGATGGACTTATTTAACTGTTTTTCAGCCCACACCTTATAGTGTAGGAAGGTGTCCTTAAACTGGTCCTTTGATTTCATAAAGACAACAACTGCAGCTTTGGAGAAGTCGTCTATGAACATGGCGAAAAATATGTTGCCCTGGATAGAGTTACTCTGCATAGGGCCAACAAGGTCACTGTGAATGACCTCAAGGGGTTCTTGTGCACGGTTCATGGAAGGTGGGAATGGTAGACGAGTAGATTTGCTGGCTTCACAGCCATGACAAAGTCCATCTTCCACTGGGGAATCATTAATATTTAGACCCTTTACAGAGTCTTGAGCATATCTCTTGAGCACGTCTTTGGACATATGTCCCATGTGCTGATGCCAGACATCAAGGCAAGCAGATGCAGGTGCTCGGACTGAATTCATGTGATGTCTGTCTAGCCAGTATAGGCCAGAAGCCTTGTGTCCTTCCACAATGGTTTCCCCATTGAATCTGATGGTGAAAGAAGTTGAGTCAAAACTGATGATGGTGCCTTTTTCTGTTAAAGCAGGCATGGATAGAACACGCAAGTGTGTATTGGGGAGATGGAGCACATTTGATACTTTGAGGTCATAGCCTCAATTGGTGTGGATCGTGATAGTACCCGTGCCAACACTCTTGAGTAGAGAGTTGTCACCAAGGAGGACTTCTACTCCTTCGTGAGATGTATAGGAGTTGTAGTCCTTGAGGAAAGGTGTAAAATGTGCAGATGCTCCACTGTCCATCATCCATCTTGTCACTATCTGAGTGTGATTGACACTCATCATGTAAAGGGAAACCTGAGGCACCTCATGTACCTCCTCTATTTTTTGCCAGAGCCGTTGACTATAGTAAATAGGCAACTCTTTGGTACAGGTATGCTATTGGCTGCAGCAAACCTGTTTGCCAGAATTGAGTCCAGCGCCTCTACCATGGTATTCTGTGCAGCTTTCCCTTGCTGCCCAGCCCTCCCTTTTTTGGTGTTTTCCTGGTCCCATTTGAGTTTGTAACAGTCCAGCTTTTTATGGCCAGACTTTTTGCAGTAGTGGCAGATTATGTCTTGCGACATAGAGCTGCCTGATGCCTGGGGTGCATGTGCCGCCTGAGGCATGTGTTTGACGGGGGCTATCTTGTTAAAAGATGCCAGAGGACCAGTGATATGTGACTCCTCATTGATGAACCTATTTATGAGGTCCTGAGGTACAAGGTTGGCAGGGGGGCCAGAAGCAAGGATTTTACCTGCTATGGTGCTGTAGGAAGGGGGAAGTGCGTCTAAAAGTATGAATGACATTTGCATGTCCAAGACAGGCATTCCCTGTTCCATGAGGGTGCTCCTCAAGTCCAACATTTCCTGGAGTTGAGGTAGGAAGGGGCTACCTTCCTGAAGCTTGGTGTTCACCAAAGCCAACCCAAATATTAAAGGTGGCCATAGAGCCAACCTGACCATAGAGCATTTCGAGCTGCTGGTACTTGTTATGGATGCTTGGAAACAGCGCCATGGATTGAATACTGGAGAGGACCTCCGTTGTAACAGATAGGTATAAGAGGCCAGTGATGACCTCTTCCTGTTTAGCCGAAAGGGCTATCATGGCCAGACCCTCCATGTTGAGACCTACTGGCCCTACAACGCCTACTGCTAGGGCAGGGTGTTGGGGAACAGTTCCAACATTGGAGTGGGTGAGGTGGCACCTGCACCCATTCATCAACATAAGAGAAGAGAAGGTCTGGCTCCAGGTCTGCCAGTTCGTTCCATCCAACTTGGCAAGAACAAGAGTGGGAGGGAAGGTGATGTGGAAAGACATTTGAGATGTTTGTAAATCTGGTTCTGAGGAGCAGTCAGAACCAGCCCAGATCTTGGTATAGGAAGATAGAGTCCAGCCATAGGAGCGCTATTACTCCATAACACATATGGTGTCATGCCTCAAGTTTGTGCAACTTGGATTTATACTATAGTAGTGGATTCATTTTTTAATGATGGCTGCCTTATACTGAAGTATCTCCTAGGCCCAAATGTTACTGAGGGCTGGTAGTCATGACGATCTTTCCTTTATAAGGGTCAAGCAAGATCAGATCATGGTGCAGTGACAGCGAAGTGTGCACGAGTCTGTCTCTCACCTTTAAGGCTTAGAAGCTGGGGCTACTAAAGATACTAAAGTAAAGGGGAGTACCCTAGAGAAGAGCCAACAGCAAATTCCAGAAGCAATGAAAGGGATCAACTCCCATAACAATTGCAACTGTCGTCTGTGGAGTCTCTAGAACAGACCATTAAGGGTCTTGGTACTAAGCAACTAGACTAGTGACACATGCCATGCAGCGAATCCTGCACAAAGGGAGTGAATACTTCTCCTGGCAGAGGTCCAGTCATAGCTACTGTGTATATATCATTATAGTATAGTAGCATCTCCTAGTTGTGTCAGAGGGAAGGACTTCTGGGTTTGACTATTAACCAGGCCTTCACACCCCTTAAAGTGACCCAGGTATTAACCAAGTATCACCCAACCATTAGAGAGGCTTATAGCCGCAAGGGTCTTCCCCTCTTGGCCTATGAAAGCACTTCCAGACAAAGACCGGGTATAGAAGATATTGTAGGAGTAGTGCGCACAGAGGAATTTAAGGTCATGAAGACCTCTCATGAGAACCTCCTTAAGAGGCTAGCCAAAATGGCGCATGACAGAGTCATGGTGGACGAGAAAGGATGTGTCAAAGATAAATGATAGAGGATGCTCACTGAGGATGAAGACAACGAAGAAGATGTGGTCAGCTGAGAGAGCAAGGTGACACAAGTAGATCTGTAGTAAACTGCAAGTTAGTTATTAGGTGTCAGGGCCCATAACCTGTTGAGTGCAGAACTAATGAGTGAGGAGTTAATAGCAAAGAGCTAATAGACAAGTTAACTTCAGAGGTCTATTACAACTGCATACCTAATAGACTGTCATAGACAAGTTACTAAGGAACATCTATGAGCAAAGGTAATGGGAGAAGTAAAGAGAAAGGGACTTACACTTCAGAGGTGAAGGGAACTCTGAAGTGTAGAGGCGAAAACAGCAGTCCTTATATAGAGGACACTTAGGTAAGAATGGTCTGTGCGCACAGGTGATCCAAACACAATACAGGTGGTCTGTGCGCCAGAGGGAGAAATGCCATTGGAGGGCAGAGAACAATAGCTGCCTAAAGCAGACAATACCAGTATCTTAACAATAAAGAACAATAAGAGCCATATATGACTCTGACAATAAAGATAAACAAAAGCAGTCCATATGAGTCCGGTCCAGTCCAAATCAGTCCATAAGGGACAGATACTGTATACAGTCGACTCTCTGATAACCCATACCCCCTCGGGATAGGCCCAGGGCTATGGGTTATTGAGGTGTATGGGGTTCCATAGAGACAGGGAAAAGGGTCACGTGGGAAAAATATCACAATTTCGCTGACTCTAGGTTATTTACTGAACAAAATACGACGTGATTTTAGATTCCTTCAAGCGACTCATCTCCAGTCTGTGTGCTTGCTGCCTGAATGACACCAGAACCAAGTCCATTTTCCGCAAGAGATCGTCATCTTTATCCATTGTGTAATGACTAAGACCCAATGCCATTTGGAGTGCCTCAGCACGGGTTGGGATTGGGTCCACTGGGGTGTCTTCGTCGATGTCATCCTGACCAGTCTGGCCCCCTTCTTGTGCCCATCTGGCCTCCATAACTGCATCAAAGATGTCTTCGTTCATTGTCTTGCTGACTAAGTAAGCTTCGTCTGGTGGGTTGACAAGCTCTGAGATGCTCATTCAGTTTGAGCGCTGCAATGCACTGGTACTCTCCAATTTGTCTAATGCAGCAACAAGTCGAGCTTTGGCAACTGCAACAGGGTCTTCCTGGAGGTGAACAAGAGAGGCGATAGGAAGAGACGGTTGGGGGAGTGGTGTTGTGTGCGTCGTCTCTGGCAGAATGTTGGCTTTTTTCCAGCAATTCTGAATTGTGGAAGTGTCGACTTCCAGCCAAGCACTTTGGGCAAGGTGCATGGCTTCAAGCTGGTCGATATTGTAAATTTCAGATGGTGTTATCCCGGACTCATAATTGCCAACTGAGCGATAGATGAACCAAGTGCGGTAATGGAATTTGAAGCACTGGATGATGCCTTGGTCCATTGGCTGGATGTGCGCAGTGAGATTGGGCCCAAAATTTTCAACGTGTATGTTCATGAGGCCCTCAGGAGGGTTGTGTCTGGAAAAGTTGTCTTGTAACAGGAGGATACGCCTCCCTTTAGCCCTGAGCTTCTGATCCCAGTCAGAAATCCACTCCTGATATAGATAGGTGGTCATCCATGCCTTTGCATTTGACCGATAATGAAACCCAAGTTGTGTACCAGTTTTGTTGTGGAAAGCACGAGGCTTCTGAGCCTTGCCAATAATCAGAGGTGGCAATTTCTCAGAGCCGTCCGCATTTGTTGTGAGCACATATGTCAATCAAACCTTTTTGCTCTTCATGCCCGATAGCTTCACATTTGAGAGCCCTCAGTCGGGAAGAAACCTGGTCAAAAGGTATTGTATGTGGTATTCGATGATCCATGGAAGCCAACTCACGCATAGAATAACCCCGTTTCGTCCATGTTGAATATGTCCCGCTCTGCAAACCCGGATTCTTTGACCATTTTCCAAATTCGCTGCTGCTCTTTCTCAACAGCCTCTGGGCATGCAGAAGCAGCCTTGCCATGGCGCTTCACTCCCTTCAACCCAGTTCGCTCCTTGCACCGGGCCAGCCACCCTTCGCTCAGGGTGAGGCGCTCATCTTGAGGTACACACTGCATGTCTTCAAACTCTCACCATTTCTGGCGAAGTATGTCGCCAGTGAGCAGTAAGCCATCTTCACAGGCCATCATAACCCAGGTGTCCAGCATCTCTGTGACCTCGGGGTGCCGGGTCACACGTGTGCGTTTGGCTGATCGAGCAATGCCATTTTCCGACTCGAATGTTGCATGCCACTTCGACTCATCCTTGACCCAGGATGAGATTAGGGGCTGTCTGATGTTAAGGGTGGGATAAATGGTGTCGAAGTGTTTGGCCGTGAGCGATTGGTTCTTCCCATTTGCATGGTACCAATCGAGGATCTCCACCCTCTGAGAGGTTGTTGCATTTTCCTTCCGCCCTGTCCACTTCTTTTTCTTTTGGTGGCCTGCTGTAGGTCCTTGTTGCTCTGGCTTGGGACCTTATGAAGTATTAGTGCGTCTCCCTCCTCTTTGACTGCCAATACTCACATTTCCGCTTGATCCCGTGCTTATACCCCCCTTTACCAAGCTTCATCAGCTTTTCTACAATCATTTGGCCCTTAGTATCCAGTGCATGTACCCTGCTGTCATAGTCAGCAGTATTTTCCAGGGTCTCTACAACACACACTTCATCCACAAGATTGGCTGCGCCATCCAGCCAGTCTTGGTCATTAGGGAATGTCACGGGTTTGTAAACCCGCACGGGTACCCGGGTACGGGTACGGGTATGTCATCGAGTACCCGTTCAGAACCCGCACCCGTAGGACGGGTTTGGCGGGTTTTTTTGGATACATTACAACCTTTATTTTGGACGTAGACACACAGTTATACATGAATATACTAGTTACTACTACTGATCCTCATGAAAATTCCCGTCGTAGAGCTCACCGTCGCGTCCGGGTCGTCGAGTCGCGCTGCCGTCGTCGACATGTCTTGGTGGTGTCGCTATCGTCGTCTTCGTCGTCTTTGTCCGAGTCGTTGTCGTCGTTATCGGTGTCGACGTCGTCTTGCTGTTGTCGATGGCAGGGCCCTGGCAGCGGTGGTGGCAGTGGTGGTGGCGGTTGGTGGCCGTCCGCCAAGTCAGCATGTGACTTGTCACCTCGTTGTTGTCGATATCGCCTTCAAGTTGTCATGTTGTCGCTATCGCTGTTGTCTTTGTAGTTGTCGTCGTAGACATTGTCTTGCCGTTGTCGATGGCAGGGCCTGGCGGCGGTGGTGGCGGTTGGTAGTGACAATCGATAAGGTGACTAAGCAAGGCCTGTTCAGGCATCTGGTAACGAATCAACGGCAAACCCCGCCTGCGCCGCATACGCTGCCAACCACAACAACCCACAACGCCCACGACAATCACTTTGCCAGCCCCAAGCCAAACGTACCAACCACCGGCGCCATACCAATGCAAGTCCAAATGCAACGCCTGCGGCACCCCAACAACAACAACGACTTGCGGCAGGACTCGGAGCGACGGCGAGGCAGCGCTCGGCTGCATTGCCGCTGCAACTCCAAGCGACTCAACAACAACAACAACGACAACTGCAGTGACAACTTGAATGGCGACGACGCAGCAATGACAGCAACAACGGCAGCAACGACAGCAACAACGGCAGCAACAACGGCGACGACGCAGCGATGACGGCAGCAATCTTCAAGTCGATGGCGACAACGGCGACAACTGCAGCAGCGACAGCGACGACGACACGATGACATGGCAGACGGCGATGGTGACGCAACGACGGCAGAGGGTGATGACGACGCCGCGGGACTCATAGTTATCTTACAGTAGTACTTTGTATACTAGTAGTAGTGCAGCATTCATATTATTCTGACCCGCAGTGCCAACCCGCCAACCCGTACAACCCGCAAGTACCCATACCCGTAGCGACTGGTACCCATACCTGTGACCCCGGGTACGGGTTTTACACGGGTGCGGGTATGGGTAAGGCCCGAGTGACCCACAGGTTACCCGTGACAAACACTATTGGTCATCCTCGGAGATTGACCACTTGGCCTTCAACTCGGTCAGGAGCTTCTCCTTTTGTTCTCTATATTGATTTTCAAGTTGTTTTAGTCCATTTCTCAGGGTATCAATAGATGATGGCATCTTTGAGACTGGGATAGGAGGACAGATATGTGGAGGAGGCTGTTTTGTGTTCAACAGATGGTCTAAATTTTTATCCTTAGCTTTAACACTGTTACAGTATTATACATGAGATAAATGTGTGCGATACATCCGTTGCCCACACTACTTTGGTGCATGTTGCAACTGACTGTTGCCATTGCATACCATGTGTGAGTGCTGGATATGGAAACATCTGCTCAAACACTTGACAAAATCTCCTAATTTAGTTGACATTTTGACATTAGGCGCCCATACTTATGGGTTATTAACCCCCAAAAAGGCATGGGTTATTGTGTTTCAAGGTGTATGGGTTATGCTTACAAAATCCCCACATACCAACTCAGGATATCGAAAAAGCTATGGGTTACTCAGATTATGGGTTATTGGGGGCTATGGATTATCAGAGAGTCGACTGTATAGTATATGGGATGACTCAATCATATCCCACAAGACATGTGACCTTATGCAGTCATGTCTCAACAGGAAAAACCCACAGCACATGATAGTAGTTATGTAAGTTAGTCTCATGCTGAGTCACACAATGGGCACATTGCCAAAACTATAGATCCTGGTCTTTCCTTACCCCCCATCATCCCCATGACTCTACCCCTACTTGAACTTCCACTCCAGTCTGGTGCACCACCCACTGGATTTGGTTGGGAAGAGTGCTCTGAGTCTCCATCATTGACTACAGTGTTTGATGCAAGATTGAATCAAAGGGACACTTTCTTTGGACAGGTTGCCTGTGTCATCTGTGGAGAAGACTCCATAGTCTATCATTGCCATATCATCCCTGAAATATTGACTGTAATGCTTAATAACCCTGAGTCCACTTTCCACAAAGCTGACATAAAACAGTGGATGGACCTCAAGAACCAAGAACCATGGTTGGATCCCCCAGTCTGCCAAAAATAGTCCAGTCCATGAACCAAGGAATGGCCTGGTGATGTGTCCAACCCACCATGCCAACTTTCAGAACTATCAATTCTACATATGTTTCTCCCCTGAAGTGAGTTCTGTTTGTTTTTGCTTTGGCAACTAATCATGGCAAGTAGACCAAGAAATTCATATACAGTCATTCATGGCTCAATGGACCACTCAAAAATTGTTGACCTTTGGAAACTTGTTTTAGTGGACAATGAGCCAATTCTAATAGACCAAATTATAGTCATGCAAGTAAACTACCTATTGAGCACTTAAAAACTGTTATCAAATGGTGTTGAACAATGTGATTGAAGAATCAGCAAAAAAAGTTGTTATCAGCCAAAACTGGGTCAATGGACCAGTCACATTGACTGTGACTTGTCCCAATTGGGAGAGGCCCCAATCACAATCTCCCACAGTCTTCATCACCATCATCCTCATCCCATGTTTTGTTCCTGACTTCCCAATTTGGAAGGCATCATCATGGTGGTGCACATAATGATGCAAAGGATTGACGAGACATTCGTAAAAACCCACGTGCAAAGTTGGCGTGCACATTGGCAAAGCCCATGTGGGCCCATCATAGGTATATAGTCTATCCATACGCATGGGCCCACAGTGAGCTGCCTGGAAAAGCTGCCTATTGTGTTGGATGGGCCCATAGATAGCTGCCTATGCAAGATGCCGATAGCCATGGATGGGCCCGCAGGTAGCTGCCTAGACAAGCTGCCTATGGCCTTGAATGGGCCCACCACTTGCTGCCTAGACACATTGCCAATAGCCATGGATGGGCCCAAAGGTAGCTGCCTAGACACACTGCCGATGGCCTTGAATGGGCCCAGAGGTAGCTGCCTAGATATGTTGCCAATAGCCATGGATGGGCCCAGAGGTAGCTGCCTAGACACACTGCCGATAGCCATGGATGGGCCCGGAGGTAGCTGCCTAAACAAGCTGCCTATGGCCTCGAATGGGCCCACAGGTAGCTGCTTAGACATGTTGCCGATAGCCATGGATGGGCCCACGGTAGCTGCCTAAACAAGCTGCCTATGGCCTTGAATGGGCCAATATGTAGCTGCCTAGACACACTGCCGATAGCCATGGATGGGCCCACAGGTAGCTGCCTAAACAAGCTGCCTATGGCCTCAAATGGGCCCACAGGTGGCTGCCTAGACACATTGCCGATAGCCATCGATGGGCCCACAGGTAGCTGCCTAGACACACTGCCAATAGCCATTGATGGGCCCACAGGTAGCTGCCTAGACATGCTGCCGATAGCAATGGATGGGCCCACAGGTAGCTGCCTAAACAAGCTGCCTATGGCCTCGAATGGGCCCACAGGTAGCTGCTTAGACATGTTGCCAATAGCCATGGATGGGCCCACAGGTAGCCGCCTAAATAAGCTGCCTATGGCCTCGAATGGGCCAACATGTAGCTGCCTAGACACACTGCCAATAGCCATGGATGGGCCCAGAGGTAGCTGCCTAAACAAGCTGCCTATGGCCTCAAATGGGCCAACAGGTAGCTGCCTAGACACACTGCCGATAGCCATGGATGGGCCCACAGGTAGCTGCCTAGACATGCTGCTGATAGCAATGGATGGGCCCACAGGTAGCTGCCTAAACAAGCTGCCTATTGCCTCGAATGGACCCACATATAGCTGCCTAGACACACTGCCGATAGTCATGGATGGGCCCACAGGTAGCTGCCTAAACAAGCTGCCTATGGCCTTGAATGGGCCCACAGTTAGATGCCTAAATAAGCTGCCTATGGCCTCAAATGGGCCCACAGGTAGCTGCCTAGACACGTTGCCAATAGCCATTGATGGGCCCACAGGTAGTTGCCTAAACAAGCTGCCTATGGCCTTGAATGGGCCGACAGTTAGCTGCCTAAACAAGCTGCCTATGGCCTCGAATAGGCCCACAGGTAGCTGCTTCGGCAGCATCTGGACCATTAGGGGGATGGCCCATCTCACCATGTCCACAAGCTCCAACCATTTTGGCAACTGTGGCAGCTCCAGGAGCTCTGTGACACTCAATAGTGTGAGCAACCAGCCCTTCCCTTAGGCAGCTTGGGGTAGCTGAAGTAGCGGGTGCAGCTGCTTCAGCAGCATCTGGACCATTAGGGGGATGGTCCATCTCACCATATCCACAAGCTCCAACCATTTTGGCAACTGTGGCAGCTCCAGGAGTTCTGCAACACTCAATCATGTGAGCAACCAGCCCTTCCCTTAGGCAGCTTGGGGTAGCTGAAGTAGCGGCTGTAGCTGCTTTGGCAGCATCTGGACCATTAGAGGGATGGTCCATCTCACCATATCCACAAGCTCCAACCATTTTGGCAACTGTGGCAGCTCCAGCCATTCTGTGACACTTGATAGTGTTTGTAACCCCCCCTTCCCTTAGGCATCTTGGATTGGCTGAATTGCTTGCTGTGGCAGCTTTGGCAGCCTTTGAACCATTAGGGGGATGACCCTTCTCACCAGATCAAGATGCTCCAACCATTCTTGGCCACTGTCGCAGCTCCAATGGGCCCATCACTGTTCCCAAGTTGCACTGCCAATGATCTTGAATGGGCCCATGGCCCCATGTCAGTTGACCACCAACCATTGCTCCTGATGCATGCTGCTGATGGTCGTGAATACACCCCCAATTGCTCTGCCAATTACTTTCAAAGGCCCAGCATTGTTCCTCAAGTATGCTACCGATTGCTTCAAATGGGCCCAGTGTCCCTGTTTTGTTACCACACCTCAGTCATCTATGCTGAGGAAATGCGGTCGTGCAGACTAGTACTAGTAGTAGAGAAGTCTATCCTACTCTGGCAGTGTTACCTCCCCTAGATCTTGCAGCTCCTATCTCAGGTCCAATCAGAGTTAGGCTGGCGCTTGTGTCTGTTGATTGTTGCCATCTGTCAACCTGTGATCCAGATCTGATGGGAAACGGACCCAGCAGTGTGGTTGGTCTTATTTTGGGGTCTGCCATCCAAGTTGATCAGTACCTGTCATTGAGGGTCCTTAGATCCCCCAGTTGTACGTATGCCGTGTCAAATATTATGCTATTGGCAGCTACAGTGGTCTCTACATCAAACAAGACATCTGCGTTGCATAGCCAGATTGAGATGGAATGATAGGTGGCATTATTTCTAGAGGTGTAGCATTAGTATGCCCCATTCACATTACAACAACCTAGGTTGACTGAAGACACAACCCTGGGTCAGGGAAGGTAATATCACTTTGATAGATTTCAGCACTGATCATCAGTGCTGACATCTATTATCAGTGCTGAAATCTATCAAAGTGATATTACCTTCCCTGACCCAGGGTTGTGTCTTCAGTCAACCTAGGTTGTTGTAATGTGAATGGGGCATACTAATGCTACACCTCTAGAAATAATGCCACCTATCATTCCATCTCAATCTGGCTATGCAACGCAGATGTCTTGTTTGATGTAGAGAACACTGTAGCTGCCAATAGCATAATATTTGACACGGCATACGTACAACTGGGGGATCTAAGGACCCTCAATGACAGGTACTGATCAACTTGGATGGCAGACCCCAAAATAAGACCAACCACACTGCTGGGTCCGTTTCCCATCAGATCTGGATCACAGGTTGACAGATGGCAACAATCAACAGACACAAGCGCCAGCCTAACTCTGATTGGACCTGAGATAGGAGCTGCAAGATCTAGGGGAGGTAACACTGCCAGAGTAGGATAGACTTCTCTACTACTAGTACTAGTCTGCATGACCGCATTTCCTCAGCATAGATGACTGAGGTGTGGTAACAAAACAGGGACACTGGGCCCATTTGAAGCAATCGGTAGCATACTTGAGGAACAACGCTGGGCCTTTGAAAGTAATTGGCAGAGCAATTGGGGGCGTATTCACGACCATCAGCAGCATGCATCAGGAGCAATGGTTGGTGGTCAACTGGCATGGGGCCATGGGCCCATTCAAGATCATTGGCAGTGCAACTTGGGAACAGTGATGGGCCCATTGGAGCTGCGACAGTGGCCAAGAATGGTTGGAGCATCTTGATCTGGTGAGAAGGGTCATCCCCCTAATGGTTCAAAGGCTGCCAAAGCTGCCACAGCAAGCAATTCAGCCAATCCAAGATGCCTAAGGGAAGGGGGGGCTAAAAACACTATCGAGCGTCACAGAATGGCTGGAGCTGCCACAGTTGCCAAAATGGTTGGAGCTTGTGGATATGGTGAGATGGACCATCCCCCTAATGGTCCAGACGCTGCCAAAGCAGCTGCAGCCGCTACTTCAGCTACCCCAAGCTGCCTAAGGGAAGGGCTGGTTGCTCACACAATTGAGTGTTGCAGAACTCCTGGAGCTGCCACAGTTGCCAAAATGGTTGGAGCTTGTGGATATGGTGAGATGGACCATCCCCCTAATGGTCCAGATGCTGCTGAAGCAGCTGCACCCGCTACTTCAGCTACCCCAAGCTGCCTAAGGGAAGTGATAATGGTGTAGCTGTGGGCTGATTCAATGCCATAGGCAGCTCATGGTCAGCCCATTCCAGGCCATAGGCAGTGTGTGTGTCTAGGCAGATAATGGTATGCCCATGCAAGGCCATAGGCAGCTTGTTTAGGCAGCTACCTGTGGGCCCATCCATTGCTATTGGGAGCATGTCTAGCCAGCTACCTGTGGGCCCATCCATGGCTATCAGCAGTGTGTCTAGCCAGCTACCTGTGGGCCCATCCATGGCTATCGGCAACATGTCTAGGCAGCTACCTGTGGGCCCATTCAAAGCCATAGGCAGCTTGTTTAGGCAGCTACCTGTGGGTAGTGATTGGCACGGGTATGGAAAACCCGCACGGGTCACGGGTCGGGTATTGCCGGGTACGGGTACGGGTAGCCTTCTTCAACCCGAGGCAAACCCGTACCCGAACCACAGGTTCCCGCGGGTATTGTCCTCAGTATTTTCTCGCTTTCGATGTGCATCTTCCCCCACCACCATTGGGCATGATGCGACGGGGTTTCCTTTGATGGAAATGCCCCTCAATGTGCTTACCCTGGATACGTTGTCGAGGAAGAGAGCACAGAGGTGTGCTTTTCTTCACTGTGAATTAAGCCGCTTCTCATTACTATCCTCACATTGATTTCACCTTTCATCTTTGAGCCCTCTGGATGAGGAGCACGATGGTCTATGGATGTTGTCGATGTTGGGATGTTGGAACCGCTGAAGTTTTCTTTAGTCTGTGATACCCTTTTGTCCCACTCGGTTTCAAGTTCCTCGCGTCGATATCGCTTTCCGCCCATCCTTTTTCCGAATCTCCTGCCTCTGTCCACACACATACACATCCTTTGAGTCGCTCGCCCATCGCTCATTACTTCCCTTGCAACCTTGCAACCTTCATCACATCGCCAATTGACATCTCCAACTGCTCGTAGGTGACCTGTGTGAAGCCACGCGACTCTGCGCCTTGTGGTGTAACTTACCTTTTGTCACACATCATTTGCCGATGGCCTCGGCCACGCTGCGTCGCTGCCCCTTTGTCTCTGGAAAGGGTGAGACCCATTTCATTTTCTAACCTCTGCTATGTTAGTGCACGCATTGTCAACCCTACCACACCTCCATTCTTGTCAATGCCACTTGAGTTTTGACCACCTTACCCTACTGTATCGTCGCAACACTTCCGTCTTGTCTCATCAGTGTCATCACTCATACCTTTCTTGTTTCAACTCGTTTCGACTTCTCGACTGCTTCGCGTTACCCCCCTTACTATTTTTCCTGTGATATTGGCTCTTGTATTTTAAATTTAAACTACTTGTTTCTGGCCGAATACTAACAGCACTCGTGTCGCCAAAAGAGGAGACTCTCGGGCCCATGGAATGGACAAAAAGCAACGTGTTTGAGTTTGATGCTCACAACAACGTTGTTGGCATTGTCATGCTTGAGATCGGTGCATCAGACCTTCCGCGATGGTGACAAAAACAGTGAGTCATTTCTGCCCTCTAAAACCGCATCAGTGCTCATCAGATCACAAGTGACATGCACCTGGTGTAGGAAGAGAAGCTGCTCTTCCACGTGCGCAAGTACGAGTTCGACTAGAATAAGCTCTCTTTCAGCCGGTCCTATCAGCTGGTCGACGGCCAGGGTGACGATGATGACGCGGAGATGACAGCGACAAAGTTGTAAGTTTTGCTCTTCCTTTTTCTTTGGGCTAACCGTTACTACACTTGCAGACCTTTTTGAGCACTAAGAATATCTTTGACGAACTACCCGAACTTGCACTCACACCCTCAGGTCACGGCAACGAACTCAATCGATACCTTGCAACTGGTGTTGAGGAAGTGAAGGACGCGCTCTCGTGGCATGAGAGGCATAGGAGTTTACCTTTATCTCCCTGGTGTGTCACGGTATCATTTTGTCTATTCCGCTGTAATGCTTATGTCCATCTTTGAATTGGCTACTATCGACAACGAGCGGATCTTCAGTCAGGGCTACCTTGTCCTTCCCCATTTCCGCAACCGCCTCTCACTCCTGTCGACTTGCACATTGCTTAGAGATGGGATTACCAGGAACGAGGCCAAGAACAAGGATGGCCTTGTGGATGGCTAGGACAACGACCAGCGACCGCTGCAATGTAGTATAACCTCAATATCATGTTTTGATTGGAATCATCGAAGCAGATGGCCCCGGACCCACGCAGCGAAGTTCAAGGCTTGTGTGAAGTCGCCCTCCAGTTGGCAAGTCACTCAGACTCGCCATTAGTTTCTTTTGCTGAAGTTGTGTGCATTGGGCTCGTAAAATGCCTTGCCTGCCCGCCACCTGAACCCCCCACTCATACACCCGTACCCGTACTACTGTATAATACCCGTACCCGTACTGTAGACCCGTCAACCCCCGAAACCCCCGACCTGTACCCACGGGAACCCGTACCCTTGAGGACGGGTACGGGTACGGGTAGCCCTCGTCAACCCGAGGGTTACCCAGGCCAATCACTACCTGTGGGCCCATCCATGGCTATCAGCAATGTGTCTAGGCAGCAACCTGTGGGCCCATTCAAGGTGATAGGCAGCATGTTTTGGCAGCTACCTCTGGGCCCATCCATGGCTATCGGCAGCATATCTAGGCAGCTACCTCTGGGCCCATCCATGGCTATCGGCAGCATGTCTAGGCAGCTACCTCTGGGCCCATCCATGGCTATCGGCAACATGTCTAGGCAGCTACATGTGGGCCCATTCAAGGCCATAGGCAGCTTGTTTAGGCAGCTACCTGTGGGCCCATCCATGGCTATCGGCAGTGTGTCTAGGCAGCCACATGTGGGCCCATTCAAGGCCATAGGCAGCTTGTTTAGGCAGCTACCTCTGGGCCCATTCATGGCTATTGGCAATATGTCTAGGCAGCTACCTCTGGGCCCATTCAAGGCCATAGGCAGCTTGTTTAGGCAGCTACCTCTGGGCCCATCCATGGCTATTGGTAATGTGTCTAGGCAGCAACCTGTGGGCCCATTCAAGGTGATAGGCAGCTTGTTTTGGCAGCTACCTCTGGGCCCATCCATGGCTATTGGCAACAAGTCTAGGCAGCTACCTGTGGGCCCATCCATTGCTATCGGCAACATGTCTAGGCAGCTACCTGTGGGCCCATTCGAGGCCTTAGGCAGCTTGTTTAGGCAGCTACCTGTGGGCCCATCCATGGCTATTGGCAACATGTCTAGGCAGCTACCTGTGGGCCCATTCGAGGCCATTGGCAGCTTGTTTAGGCAGCTACCTCTGGGCCCATCCATGTCTATCGGCAGTGTGTCTAGACAGCTACCTGTGGGCCCATTCGAGACCATAGGTAGGCAGCTTGTTTAGGCAGCTACCTGTGGGCCCATTCGAGGCCATAGGCAGCTTGTTTAGGCAGCTACCTGTGGGCCCATCCATGGCTATTGGCAACATGTCTAGGCGGCTACATGTGGGCCCATTCAAGGCCATAGGCAGCTTGTTTAGGCAGCTACCTCTGGGCCCATCCATGGCTATTGGCAGTGTGTCTAGGTAGCTACATGTGGGCCCATTTGAGGCCATAGGCAGCTTGTTTAGGCAGCTACCTCTGGGCCCATTCATGGCTATCGGCAATGTGTCTAGGCAGCTACATGTGGGCCCATTCAAGGCCATACCCAGCTATCTAGGCAGCTACCTGTGGGCCCATCCATGGCTATCGGCATCTTCCATAGGCATCCAACTATGGGCCCATTCAACACGATAGGCAATTTGTCTAGCCAGCTACATGTGGGCCCATGTGTATGTATAGACTATATACCTATCATGGGCCCACATGGGCTTTGCCGATCCACATGCCAGTTTTGCACGTGGGTTCTACCAAGTCTATCGCAAAGATTTGCGTCATGGGCTCAGTGGTGTCACCAATGTGACTCTCTGGACCACTGATCCCAACACATTTGGTATTCTTCTGTGAATATCCTGCAATCCTGCATAGCTATTGTTGAAATAACTACCTGAAGTCCACTATATACTATATGGTTTGTATATGGCCATGAAATGTTTGAGAAAATCCAAGTGTTATGTGTCAGTATTTGTTCATCAAATTTCGATTTTTGCCTAAAATTTTGAGAAATAGGTCTCCTGCATCCTCTGCTCATTACACCTCTATAAAATTTCAGAGGGACATGAACAGTAGCTATACATAGCGTATTACAAAAATTCCGAAGCAATTTGACCAAAAATGTGGTCGTCAGAGTCATTTGGTCCATTGACCCTGATCAGAGATGTCAACAAGTCATACTTGCGAGTATGAGTACTCGTCAAATATTCCCAACCAACCACTCGTACTTGACTTGTACTCGTCAGTGCGAGTACTTGTCAAATTCTTCAGACCAACACTTGTACTCGTGGTGCAAGTACCCGTTTGAGACACGAGTACTCGCGCCTCAGCGCAAGTACGAGTACTCGCGTCTCAGCGCAAGTACGAGTACTTGCTTGAAATCTGCAAGTACTCGTCATATTCTTACTCAGGAATCAAGAAAATATATAGAAAGAAAAACTAAGAATAACATTAACTACTAGTAGTACTACAAGTAGGCTCGCCATAGCATTGCTACCCCCCACAGCTGTCGTGTACTGGTGCTGTCACCGTGGTTGTATGTCGACTTGTGTGTTGTGTTGTGTTGCACCGTCAAGCACATCTTCGTGGTCGTCATTGTGGTGATCGAGATCGAGATCGTGGTGGTGGTTGTCATTGTCGTCATAGTGGTGGTGGTTGTCGTTGTTGTGGTTGTGGTCATCGTAGTCTTGCCTTTGTTGCGGCGCCTGTGTGTTGTCACCTTGCTAGGTGTTGTGGTTGACCAGGAAATGCCCATCGTCGATGGGGCCCCGGTGGGGGTTTGTCGTCATCATGTGGCTGGCCATGCTGGTGGGGGGTTTGCTACCACAGCCGTCATTGTCGTCCAGGTGTACGCTGTAAGGATAGCTCGGGCGCTGGCCCCGAAATTGCATGTTTTCAGTTGTTTTGGTCTCGGTCCAGTGTCGCGTGACCTACTGCCATTTCAGATTCACGTTCTCACAGTGTCATGCTTCCCCCATCGATCTCCCTCTCTCCATCCGCTATACACACACACACACTCTCTCTCTCTCCTGCCCTTCGTTACTTCCCCCATTCCCTCTCATCATCGCCAATGAACCGCTGCCTGTACTCACCCTGCAAGAGGCTTTCAAGCCACCCATACACAGCCGCGCATCCTCCCGCCTCATGCTGTCCTTGTCCCTCAAACACCCCGTCTCAGTCACACTGCCCATCTCCCTTTGAAGATGTCAAGCTCGCTACACCTGTTCTCACTGCCTTGGCCCCTTTTTTTCCTTTTATCTTGTTGTCTCCTTGGCTCCTTTGTATTGTCTCGCCTGTTCATACCTTACCATTCGTTTGACTCAATCGTCTCCATGTTTCATTGTCTTTCCTTCCTATGCCACCTCCTGCTCCTTTACCTTACCCCTACTTACTTGTCTAGATAACTACTAGATTTTCTGTATTTAAACCCCCTGGTTTCTTGCTGAATAGACAGCACCCAGTCGCCTCTGTGTTTCCCCCTTTTCGTCTTGTCCCAGCGTGAACTGGTTCAAAGTTAGGCCCTACCGTGGGCACTTGTTCTCATCTTGCCGCCTTGGACGGCATTGCTCTTGTCTTGTCTTGTTCGCTCTCGCCCTTGTCCGTTCGCATTTGCACCAGCTGTCGCCGTCACGAACACTTCAGACTCAGTCATGCTCCCCTTCTCTCCTCTGTCTAACCCCAGTAGGAATCCCCTCCGCCTATGAACTCACACAGACTCAGCTCCGTACAACGCCAAGGGTCGTCATGGCATAAGCAACTCACTGGCCTTCTGCAGTAGGAGCCAACTGGGTGACACTGAGGTTCCCATGCTTAGTGATTGCCAGTTTCACTATATGTATTCTGGCCCCGGGGGCAACACTGGTAGTCCAAGCAAGCCAGGTGCATCAATACCAGTAGCAACAACAGCAAGACGGCGGGCAACAGAGTAAGGCCAGCATTCCGGCTGGGCCTGAAACCATCTATTTTCATTTCACACATTTGATCACCTCGGCCATGCGGCCTTTCTTGGTGTACCTTTGTTCACTTCCCTTCTCGCCTCCCTTTTTCTCTTTTAAGTACAAGAACTCTTTGTACTTAAAACTGGACTCTTATACTCTCAATCAACCCATGCAATAGCAGCGCTTGGTCGCCCTTGTTTCCCCCTTTCTCTTAGCATGAATATCCCAGAAGTCAGGCCCAAACGTGGGCACTCAAAGGACAATTCTCGCTATTCTTCCCCTCTTTTCTGGCTGCTCCTCTTCCCCCTCTTCCTCCTTAACCACCCTCTGCCCATGTTTACTCACGCACGCGCTTCGAGCACATTCAACGGCAACAGCAACACCTTGGAGCCTCAGATGCAACAACGACCACAACAATGCCTTGGACGACCCGACGACCATGACAGCAGGCAACAATGACAGTGGGAGACAACGACCGACAACAACATCAACAGCAAGACGACGCCGACAGTAACAACGACAACACCCCAGCACGACGACGGGCAACCACAACGAACAAACAGGGTGAGGCGACAGTGGTGACTTGGACCAGCTTGAAGGCATCGACACAACCACGACCAACCATGACAACAGGGCAATGCCCATCAATTACAACAATGGGGCAATGCCCATTGACTTACAATGGCGGGGTGATTTGGATGGTGAGGACTTCATACATGTACAATACAAGTAGACTAGGTCACACAAGAGGTCACATGTTACAGTAGCATCTTCTGCAATAAAAAGGCTGACTCGGACAAGCTGGCCCATAAACAAGTCATGAATGTATGCGAGTACACAAGTACTCGTGCTCACAAAAATGCAAACTTGTACTTGCGCATACTCGCAGGCACAAGTACTCGCACCTATGAGTACTCATCACGTGATGAGTCAAACTCACAAGTGACTCATTTGACGGGCACTCGTTGACATCTCTGACCCTGATGTTCCATTGAGCCATGAATGACTGTACATGTCACGATCACAGATCATGCCATCAATCGTTTCAGCTATTATTACTTCTGCCTTCTGGAAATCGGTCTCAGAAGTGTTCCTTCTAGATTTTCCTGCCAGCTCATCTGCCAGCTCATCTGCCAGCTCAAACTCATGCGCTTCTGTTCTATATTTAGCCTCACAATTACATGTCCCCAGAAAACCATAGAAAAGAGAATTGCCACAGTAGTACTTAAGGAGCTTGTAGTTTACCTTGTATCCCTCGTTCTAGTCTTGTTCTCTGTGAATTCAAGCTACTTCCACTTTCCTCTCCTCTACTGTGTAGAGTCCCATCTTCTTCTCTATTGCAAGCTGTGAGGCAGCCATCCAGGAGTCGCTGTGGGACTATAGTCACGGTCCATGGAACGCAGCACACATTGCTGACTAATCCACAAATCACTTGTCCCCCGCAACCTTACGACTAAGTGGTAGCAGCTCAGAAACTGCAAGTCCACCTCTAGGATCATAAAAGTACATCAATTATTCTAACCATCCATCCCTTGAGCAATTCCATGGGAAGGCAATTGCCCTTGACATAAGGGCTCACTATGCACCTTTTGCTTCATTGTTTGTCATCCATGAGTGGCATGTTCGGGGATTCAACCCATTCCAGCCTATCACTCCCACCATTCCTGCTCAGAATTCCTGCTCAGATCACTTGGCAGGATTGGATCCATCCATTTGATGATGAATTAGGTGATGGTCCACAGTGTGATGACATTTCTTGGCTCCCACAACTTCAGTTCCCTACATCAATGAGTGGAGCTGGTGGGTCAACAGGGGAAATGATGACAAGCCTGTCGTGACCAGTATGCCACCTCCCCAGGTCCCTGATGTGACTGAAGGTCCACAGAAGTGTTGCCCTACTAGTGTTGGGGAAGTTTGGTCTCAGACTGACCCAAACCGGGTTTGGAGAATCCTGGCTCAAACCGAATGGTTTGGTTTCCAGTTTGGGGGTCCCAAACCCAGTTCAAACTGAACCAAACTGATTAAGAAAAAATATTAATAAATATTTTACAAGTGCTCAATAAGTGGTTTGGTTTGGTTCAAACTGAGTTTGAACCAAACCAAACTGAATTTAAACCAGATTTGAACCAAAATCAATGGTTTTTGGTCTCAAACAATTTGAAACAAAGTCTTAACTGATGAATTTGAACAAAATCAATGGTTTTTGCCTCAAACCAAGGTCTTAAGTGGTTCCTTAAGTGGTTTGAACCGAGTTTGAACCAAACTGAACTGGACCAAACCAATTAAAGACCAATTTAAAACACTTATTCTTAATCAGTTTGAAACAGTTTGGAATGGTTTGGTTTGGTTTGGAACAGTTTGGAGCAGTTTGGTTCAGTTTGGGTTCAGTTTGGGCAAATTCTAATCAGTTTGGTTTCCAGTTTGGCCAAAATGGCCCCAAACCAAACCAAACCAAACTTCCCCAACACCATGCCCTACAGAACGTGTCACTGAAAACGGTGATCCACTTGCTGGAAAAAAGCATAGACTTACATCTGGGAATAGAAGAGCACCTGGGCCCACCCATTGTCCTCGCCCGAAGCCCATTCACCCACGACAAACTCAGGAGACTGCTGATAGCAGTAATGATGAGCCTGTCTATCATCCTCACCCGAAGCCTGTTCACCTGCAACAGATTCGGGAGACTGCTGATAGCAGCGCCAATGAAGCCAACCCTGACAGACCCAGAGCCAAAACTGTGAACGACAGTGACAATAGTGACAAAGATGAAGAACCCATACTGGAGTCTGACAGTGCTGAGCTGAGTATGTGTTGCATCCACCTATTTGTGAGTTAGCGGCATACTGAGCAATTAACAGTTTGCCTTTCCAAAAAGTGGACTGCACGAGTTTATGTGTTCTTTAAACCAACACCTTCAATTGAATATGTTGATGGTCACAAGGCCTACATCTTTGAATGCAGCAGGCGTCGTTGCTGCAGCACTACCTCCAAATTTGTCTGACACTACCTCTACACTGCCTGTAACGCCGTCACTGGCGTTAGTCTGACTTGGATTGCGAAAGGGCGTTAAACGACTTAGCAGATATCACGACCTAGGAGGTCACGTGATGGGGATACACGGCTGGGTCAAGCACGTGATCTTGAGAGGCACTAGGGCACGATCCACTAGGCATAGGCGATGTACGACGACTTCCTCTGCTAGAGGCAAGCGAATAAAGAGTCCGAGAAGGAGGAGACACTGAAGGAGAAAGGGAAACACAGTGACGATTCAAGAAGACCAAGATGGCTTATCTTGGTCTTTGCGGACTACTATTTATACATGAGGGGGCCGTGTTTAAGACTCCCCTAAGAACCCCAAGATGAATCGCGTAAGTAGCTCAAACCCTACTACGACGATACTAGGACTGAGTCATGGTACACTAGCATGTGATACCACGACCGCTGACTGATACGATATGTCCGTGACCGATTACTGCTTACGAGGGAGTCACAACTGTACTCGTAAGTGTCCACGACGAGAACCGTTACATCACCCCCTTTTCAGCTGCGACGCCCACGGCGCCGAATCGGTCCGATGCCCCCCATCCATCCGCCCTGCTTCTCTTCGATGCGCGCCATCACGTCGGCCATCTCGAGACGGAACTTGCTGCGAGCGAGCTCGCCCTTGATCTCGCCGAGTGCCATGGCGAGGTGATGGAGGTGCTGCTCAACGCGCTCAGCCTCCTGCATGTACGACCGGAACCTGTGCAACTCAGCTTTGGCCGACACATCCCACAACTCGTTCATCACCTTGTCCACCCGGTGTCGGTTGGCGTGCCCCACCGCGAACATGACGAGGTCCTCAGGCGCGTAGTGGGGCTTGCCTCACTCGCGGACCATGGGTTCCGTGTACAGCGGCTTTGAATAGACCTTGTTGCTGTCGTCAACGAGGGCGATGACACGAGGGTTGGCCGCCATCACCACCTGTACGTAGGCGGCTTGGCGTGTAATTCCCTGGGCGTCGGTAATGAGGTAGTGGACAAAGTCGTCCCCTTTGTTGGATTTGTAGCCCACGGGGGCTTGGCCGAGCTGCCGAGGCGGCGCTGCAGGCGTACGGTGGGATGGAGCGGGGGTGCGTCGAGACGGACATCCCCGCGAAACAAGGGGCGTCCCAGAGAGTCGCAGGCGAAGGGGGTTTTGGTCGGTTCGTCAGAGTCACGGGTGGTAAGGAGATCAGGGTGCTCAGCTGGGTACCACTCCCTCAGCTCAAGCTCGGGCTGCTCGTACACTGCGCCTTCAGCATCGCGGTGAACGCGGCCCGCTGCTGCAGTGTCCTTGTTCTCCTTATCACTGCCTTCATCATCTGTTCCCCTTTCCATTGGTGTGCAGCCGGCTTCCAGTCCCGCGTACGCATCCACTCCTGCCAGCGCAGCGTTGCGGGCGTGACCTTCTTCTTCTTCCGTCCGGTACTCGATTCGTACTGGGAGAGGTCGAGGTGAGGCAGTCTCACTGTCTGGGAGAGCTGCACGAAGCCGATGCACCTCGGCCTCGGTGAAGGGCACAGCGTTGAGGTGTTGTCCTTCCTCAGACATGAGCCAGTAAGTGGCGGGGTTGGTGGTGCCGTCGTGGTAGGTGGCCGGCAAGATGGAGGCGAGAGCGTCGACGAGCTCTTGGTGGGTGACGGGTCCCGTGTTTCGGGCAACTTCGGAGAGGACATCGGCGGCAGTGGGAAGAGACATGAGGATCGAGGCAAGGAATCCAGTGTGACGAGGAGTGGGGGATGTTGTCCCTTGTTGAATTCATGTCTCTTTTATGTGCTTCCCTGATCGGATTCGACTCCGCTCAAAGTCTGCTATTGTGTCGTCTGCGAACACGTCATCCTTGTTGACCCACTGGTTGTCCGAGTCGGAGTAGCCCTTCCATTGCACGAGGTATTGCAGGCGCTTCCCTCTGCCGAATCGCCGAACGTCTAGAATCTTCTCGACTTCATATTCTTCTTCTCCATCCACTAGATCTGGTGGTGGGCGCTGGACGTTTTCGCCATGCATGGCTGTTTCTTTGTATGGTGTGAGAAGATCGATGTGAAACACTGGGTGAATGCTCCACTGCGTGGGAAGTTCGAGGCGGTATGTGACAGGGGACATCACCTGAGAGACCTGAAAGGGACCGTGTCGCCGCGCCGCAAGTTTTGCCATGGGCTGATTGGTGCGGAGGTGACGCCCCTCTAACCAGACGTAATCTCCTTGTTCAAAACGGGGGTGTCCTTGTGTTTTACCCACAGAGCCTGGGCCTTCTTCATCAATTCCCAGGCTTCCATCCGCGATTCTCGGAATTGTTCGAGCCTTTTTGTCACCTGAGGTATGGGCGATGGCTTATCCAACCAATCAGCGCACGGGTCGTATCCCATGAGTAACGAAAAGGGGGACTTCCTTGTTGACTCGTGGGGCCAGTTGTTGTGCGCGAATTCCGCTATAGGGAGCAGGGGCGCCCAGTTATCTTGCCGCTCGTTGGCCCAGAAGCGCAGATACTGCTCCAGCCATTGATTGGTGCGTTCCGATTGCCCATCGGTGCGTGGATGATAAGCGGTTGAGATATTCTGTTGGATGCCTAAGATACGGCATAGTTCGTGTGTGAATTTCGACGCGAATCGGGGATCTCGGTCGCTGATGATTTTGGACGGTAGTCCGAACCTTCGGAACACGTGAGTGACGTACAGGGCGGCCGTTCCCTCTGCTGTTATCTCCTCTCTGCAGGGGATGAAGACAGACGCTTTTGAGCAGTTGTGGTCAGTGATCGTGAGGATGGAGTCTTGTCCTTCTGATTTGGGGAGTTTGGTGATGAAGTCAAGCGCGATGGTCTCGAATGGATTAGCGTCGGTCGCGGGCATGATGGGGACAAGGGGAGCACGTATCGGGCGGTTGTTTACTTTGTGTCGTTGACAGTCCGCGCACCCTTGTACGTATTTGCGAATGTCGGTCTTCAACTCCGGCCACCAGTATCTTCGTTCCACTAGTCGTGTGGTGCGTGCAATCCCCGGGTGTCCGTGTACCGGGGGGTCGTGATGAAGGGATATGAGTATTCGTTTGTCTGCTCTTGTTCCTGTTATCACCCGTCGACCTTGGCGGTACCAGATACCTTTGATTTCTTTGAGTTGCTGTGGGTCTTTCCAATAGCGGAGAAGGTATTCATCTTGTGGTGGCACATACGAGCACTCGTTAAGGGAGCACGACTACACCTTCGTTGTCATTTTCTCCCTGGTCATAGTCGGGTCTTCGGGATAACGCGTCTGCTCGTCTGTTATTCTTCCCTGGTATGTGGTGAATCTCAAAGTCGTATTCCATAAGTTCGAGTACTTCCCTGGCCACCCGTCTGCTTATTTTCTGCGGACTCTTCCAGTATTGAAGATTCATGTGATCCGAGTAGATTTTGATTTTGTGTGGCGATCCTGCTAGGAAAGATCTCCAGTGTCGCAGAGCTTTGATGATTGCTAGTAGTTCGAGGTCGTAGATGTCGTAATTCCGTTCTGCCTCGTTGAGGGTGGAGGAGTAGTAACCGACGGGGTGTCGTTTCCCATCGGCTTTCTTCTGCAGTAGTACTGCTCCCAGGGCAAATCCAGACGCGTCTACTTCTAGTTCGAATTGGTCAGTGAGCGTTGGGTGTGCGAGTACGGGTTCTTCGGTGACTAGGGTTTTGAGCTTTTGGAAAGCGTGTTCTTCTTCTCCAGTCCACCTCCACTCGGCGTCCTTCCTCGTGAGTTTGTTGAGTGGCCGTGCGTGTGTGGCAAAGCCGCGAATGAAGAGTCGGTAAAAATTGCAGAAGCCAAGGAAGGAGCGTACGTCACGGACCTTCGTGGGTCGGGGCCAGTCACGAATGCCCGAAATTTTTACCGGGTCCATGCGTGTTACCCCCTTTTCAAGGATTACCCCCAGGTAATCCATTCGCGGTTGGTGGAAGAGGCATTTTTCGAGTTTGAAGTAGAGATCGTGTGCGAGAGCCACAGCAAGCACGTCTTGGACGGCGCGTATGTGAGCTTGTACGTCAGCTGGATCGCGCGTGGCAATCCCGATGTCGTCCATATAAACGCATATGATTGTACCGAGTAGTTCATGTTTGATGATAGTCGGTCCAAGGATCTCATTCATCATTGCCTGGAAGGTCGCTGGGGAGTTGGTGAGTCCGAAGTACATGACCGTGGGTTCGTAAAGGCCATATCGTGTCTTGAAGGCCGCTTTTGGTTCATCCCCGGGTTTGATCCGCATGTTGTTGTACCCCCAACGGACGTCCAACTTGGTATAGGTGTGTGCGTGTCCTAAGTTGGTGATGAGTTTCGAGATGAGCGGTAAGGGGTATTGATTTCTAATTGTGTGGGTGTTGATGCGGCGGTAATCCTGTACGGGGCGTAGCTTTCCGTCCTTCTTTTTAATGAAGAAGAAGGAAGATGCGTACAGCGATTTAGATGGTCGGATGTATCCCTTTTTCAGCTGTTCGTTGAGGAACTCCTTCAACTGTCCGTCTTCCTCTTGAGTCATGGGGTAGACTTTACAATCGATCGTTGCAGGGGTGTTGGGTTTGAACTCAATAGCGTGATCCCATGGACGTGAGGGTGGAAAGCGATGGGATGCTTCCTCGTCGAAGAGTTTTGCGAACTGTCGATATGGTGCCGGCAATTCTACTTCTTGAGTATGCTGTCCTGATTGGATTGCTAGTTCCGTCGCCGTCGTCCGCAGTTGACACTGTTCTTCAAGTTCGAGGAGGATGTCGTTCTTTTCGTCTTCGGTGGCCAATCGTCCGACCACAGTTTGGGTCGAAGTGGGATGTATCGAGTGGAGGACGATTGGCATTGCGGCTTCGTGGATGACGGCGTGAGTCCAGCTTATCGTAGGTTCATATGTTGATAGCCAGGGGTAGCCCAGGACCAAATCTTCGTCGCTGATGTTGGTGACGAGGAACCGCATTACTTTGCAAATTCCTTTAGTTTGTACATCTAAGTCCATAAAGTGTGTGATAGACCCAGCTTGGTTCTCGGTTTTGTCAATGTTGTATATCTTCTTGGGGCGGTCTAGAGCCTGCAACCCAAGCCCCATTCGCTTGGCGAATGCGGGACGTATGAAGTTGTCGGTTGCCCCCAAGTCTACTAATCCTTTAACGTCGGCCATGGCATAACTTGTGCGAATCGATACTGGAATTCGAAGCGAACGGTAGCGAGTCATGATTACAGAGTTACAATTAACCGCCCTCACCCAGGCTGATGGGTTTAGGCGTCCGGAAAACCCTCTTTTCCCCAGAGGTCCTGGAGGACCATATCTTTTACTTCATCACTTTCTCCTTTGATGCCGCTTAGCCAATTCTGCGCGCGCTGTTGTGGGGGTGTTACGGCTACCCGCGCGGTCGTGGGTTCTTGTTCTTGTGTGTAGTAGTCGGTTTCCGCGGCTTGGCTGGTCGATGGACGATTCCATTGGCCGCGTCGAGGCTGCCTTGGCTGCGAGCAGTCACGTGAGAAGTGTCCGGTTTTGCTGCAATTATAGCAGACAACTTCCCTCATGTCTCGGCGTTGCGTGCCTCTTCCTGCTCCTCCGCCTTGTGAGACGTACGTAGTAGGTGGTCGATTGTAGTCCCCTACTTCTGCGACACGGACGCGGGTGCGATCTGCGGAGGTGTCCATTGCATTTGGGTCGAACCGTGGGTGGTTGACTTGTGGCGGCGGTGGCGGCATCCAACCTGTCCTTGGGGCGTTCCATCTGGGCGCGCTGGGTAGTGGTGCGGGGGCGCGTGGTGTTCGATTGATGTTGAGACGGGCCCTCATGTGAATGAACTGCTTCTGCCTCCGTAGCGCGCTCGTTTTCCACTCCTCGAACGATCGAGGTTCGTCTAGCTTGTAGATTTTCGTGAACAGTGCTTGGGGCAGTCCCGCCGTGAATCGGTCGATCGTTTGCGGGTCGTTGAGGCGGTAGTTAGCTCGGCGGGCTAGTTGCTCGAACTTAGTAATGTACAAGTCAATATCCTCGCCGGCCATTCTGAAACCCCTCTGTAGTTCCGCCTGCGCTTGCTCCTGTTCAAGGGTATTCGCAAATCGCCCTCAGAATTCCTGCGTGACATGGGTCCATAGCTGCCCGTCATATTGGTCGACCCCTCCGCATACGGTTTCGTTGAGCCATTCGAGGAGGGATAGCGTCCATTCGCTGACGTTAGTCCCTTTGATGAATCCCAAGAAGAGGAGGGATCGTCGGTAACAGTTCATGAAGATCGGTGCGTCTAAATTGGTGCCCCAGTAAATGTGCCATTGGGTGAGGAAAGTCTTGTACTTGGTTCGGTCTCCATCGAAGATGGCAGGTGGGTCGCCCGATAGTCTGTCTGACCCTCTCGGTACGGCCGCCGGAGGAGGGCCGGCGTGGGGTATCCCCGGTGGTCCTCCGCCTCCTCCATTTCCAGGGAATCCTGCTCCTGGGAAGTCGATCGGGCGTCCTCTTCTGGGAGGGCCTCCACCTGGTCCTCCCGGTCCCGGTGGGTCTGGTTGGTCGGGTCCCACTGCTCTGTATAGGGCAGCGTCGTCCGGTTTCAGGGTGTATGGGAAGGAGGATGGCTTCTGCTTCCTCTCGGATCCTTTGGGCTTCAATTTGCGCTAGATCTTCGAACGTTACTGTTGCGGTGGCCATGTCTGCCGGGGATCGTATGTGGATTTGTTCTGGTTCTGTGATGTGAAGGGACTCAGCTCTAGCAACTAATGGTCCCGTTTCCTCTTCGTGTGAGCTTTCCTGTTCCTCGGTGGTGGATTCTCTGCTTGTTCCGTCTTCGGAGGGAGCTGGGGTGCGGGGTTCAGAGGTACTCGGGTCGTTATCTATGACTCCGTCGATTGGCCCCCAATTTTCTCATGTAGGTAGATTTCTTGTGTCGATGTCGCAGTTGTAGTTTCGTCCGGTGGGTCGTACGATGTCCCACCTAGTGTCAATGGGGTTCCACGTAACCTCAGTCCAGCACAAGTGGTCGAAGTTGAACTCAACTGGGCAAAATTGTGTAGGTCCCGATGTGAAGTCTACAAAGTAACCTGTATCTCCTCGATATTCTTTCCACCTTGCTGCTTCAAGGAAGCGGGTTGGTACGTTGTGGTCTCCTCTTTGTTCAAGGCTGTATGGCCTGAAGTCTCTCCACTGATCTCTAGTCGTGAACGCCACAGTGGTGATCTTGGTCTTAATGTAACGCCGTCACTGGCGTTAGTCCGACTTGGACTGCGAAAGGGCATTAAACGACTTAGCAGATATCACGACCTAGGAGGTCACGTGATGGGGATACACGGCTGGGTCAAGCACGTGATCTCGAGAGGCACTAGGGCACGATCCACTAGGCGTACGCGATGTACGACGACTTCCTCTGCTAGAGGCAAGCGAATAAAGAGTCCGAGAAGGAGGAGACACTGAAGGAGAAAGGGAAACACGGTGACGATTCAAGAAGACCAAGATGGCTTATCTTGGTCTTTGCGGACTACTATTTATACATGAGGGGGCCGTGTTTAAGACTCCCCTAAGAACCCCAAGACGAATCGCGTAAGTAGCTCGAACCCTACTACGACGATACTAGGACTGAGTCATGGTACACTAGCATGTGATACCACGACTGCTGACTGATACGATATGTCCGTGACCGATTACTGCTTACGAGGGAGTCACAACCGTACTCGTAAGTGTCCACGACGAGAACCGTTACACTGCCGATGCCAGTTCAACCAGCAATCTATGTCGGCATGCAAAGATTTGCTGGGGGGAAGAAGCCATTGCCGCAGCAGATCTTACTGAGAACCTCAGAACTGCATGCAAGGCTCTGTCAAAAACAAAAATGGGTGTCAATGGGTCAATCACCGAGGCATTCAAACAGGTTGGGAATAGTAAGGTCACTTACAGTGACTGTCAGTACACCAGGGTAGAGGCACAGTACGTCTGAACACTCGATCCACTGCAGCTGAGATAAAACCTAAAACGAAAATGATTCAGTGCAGAGTTTGTTCGTTGGGTCTCAGTAGACAAACGGCCCTTCCAGATTGTCAACAATGTTGTGTTCCAGGTGCTTATGAAGACAGGGAGACCCAAATGCTACGTACCATCAGCCGAAACCATCTTGTGTGATGTCAAGAATGTGTTTATACACATCTGCGGACACATAGCTAAAATGTTGCAGGTAAGTCCACACATTGAGTACAAGCACTGATAACATTACTTACTGACGACACCAGAAATTCAATGGCTTTGATGGCAAACTCAATTTTGCCACTGACGCCTGGACTTCACCCAATCTCAAGGCCTATGTAGCCATTACTGTACACCTTGAGCACAATGGAAAGCCGCTATCAATGGTGCTCAATCTTATTGAAGTCCCCTGCTCCCATACTGGTGTCAACCTGGCGATCACATTTGTGGGAGTTCTGAAGGCCTTCGGGATTGAGAAGAAGGTATGAGCTTGATAATTTAAAACTCAAGAGAAAGGGAATACTCACCCTTGTGTAGATCCTGAGCGTTACCACCGACAACGCTTCCAACAATGATGCCATGGTTGAACATCTTGGTGAAGTTCTTGATGGCTTCCCTGGTGCTGCAAACCAAACATGCTGCTTTGCACATACCCTCAACATTTCAGCTAAAGCAATCCTAAAACAATTCGACATACCAAAAGCCAAAAGTGGCGAAGTTCTTGATGTGGCTGCACAAGCTCTTGCTGACTTGGCTAAGGAGCTTGAGGCTGAGGAGCAATTGGAGAGAGAAACACAAGGCACAGATGACAATGTGGAAGATGACCAGCCAATGGGTGCCTGGGTCGACTTTCATGAGGGGTTGACCGAGGAGCAGGAGATGGAGTTGGACGTGAGTGTCCAGCCTGTGAGATTGATGCTGATTAAGGTTCATTGGTCATTCGACCATAACCCTACTATATTGGCCGACTTGTTCGATGCAACAAAGCTACGCAAGATTGCCTTTGCACTCAAGAACTCTACAACTATCCTCCTTCCACAGTGGTATAGTACATTGACCACCCACCGCCTGTCTCATTGTATTATGCCACGTGATGTCTCTACTCGATGGAACTCAATGTTTGAGATGCTTGACTTTGCACTCAAATATTGTCTGGTGATTGACATGATGACTGCAAATCACGACTTTTACCTCTGTGAATATGAGTTGGTGCCAGCAGAATGGAGGATTGCTGGAGAACTTCATGATGTCTTGCAGGTATTTAATATTTCTTTCTTGTGCACTTTTGCTTGCAACTCATTGTTCCAATTCATTTGACAGATTTTCAAAGACGCCACCCTCTTTTTCTCCCAAGGAACGCCAAATCTTGCAACCATGATTCTGGCAATGGACCACATTCAAGTTGACAAGGTCCTTGCCACTTTGTCTGACACTCCACAGTTCACCCTTGCCGTTCATGCTGCTCTTGCTATTGGTAAGAAGGCTTTGAACTGGTACTACAACAAGACCGATCATTCAGAAGTCTACTGGATCACTATGGGTACTGTATTTCTTTTTTTGGCTGTTATTAATTCTAACAATGTTTCTATGGCGCGCGTCGCCTAGTCACCACCAACTTTGAATAGCTTATATAAGCTGGTACACGCGTTAGAAAAAAAGAAAATCCTCTTGACAAAATAAAGGACTTAGAGAGTAGATTGATTTGTCAAGAGGAAATTTCTCTACGATAAGATTTGGTCATATCGCCTTACCCAAATTGGCCAACTCCATATATAGACAAAGGCGCTTATTACATATACAGATGACACATCAAGTCGACGACTCTGGAATGTCATGCGCGCGCGTCCATTTCTCGCGCGAGGGTCTCCGGAATGCGTCTGTGAGACTTGTATCGTTGAGAACTATATTCTTTTACCTTGAGTTGTGCAGAGTGTGCATCAAGACCTCCAGCATAGGCCTCAATAAATCTCCAAGTTCGGTGTTCCCACTTCCTGATGAGCTCAACAGATACCGATGCGAGGGCCTTGGGCATGTTGAGCTTCAGTGTTCCGAATGTATAGTCGCAGTTTTCTCGCAAATAATGTTTTACCGCGCCCCAAAAATATTCGATGAAATTGAGTTCGCAATGGTATTTCGGCAGGAACACACAAAGGTGTCCCGCGGCCTCGATCGTCTCCTGGACAAGGGACTTCTGGGCTCGGAAATCGGGTTGGAGATCCAATATTCGCTTGGCGCAGCAGTCGGTCCGGTCAGTGTCACATCCCCCTTTGCCGCATCGCAGATTCAGCCCGGCCTTCCAGAGGCCACGTTCTTGCAAAATAAATTTCGCACCCTTGGCCATATTTGGGTATTCGGGGTGTGATGCTGGAAATACCATTGACTGAGTAATTCTTTGGCCACCATGGACAAACCAGCTGTCACGCATTTTTGGTTGCTTCCCACCCGGATTAAGATTTATGTGCGAGGCGAGAAGTGCATCGCTCGCATAAGCGGCGTGCCCCTGTGAGTTGTCGACAAGGACAATGGCAATGAAACCGGGACCGTGGAGCCGTTCAAATGTCGGGAAAAATTTGTCCTTGAGCTGTTTGAAATAATTGGGTTGGGCTTATTTCCAAGCGAAATGGAATCTGACCTGTTTGAGAAATAATGTTCCGTTCCAGAATCCCTCGTGGTTCTTCCCGTACTCGAGGGTTTCGCTTGCATCAGCAAGCCACCCGTGGGTCGAGCAAATAAAGTCGCTCTGGTGAATGCCCCGGCCCTGGCCCTTTTTTCTGATTGGCTGTTCACCACCTTGAATCCAGCTGACCTTTTTCCCATCGTGTGCTTGAGCAGTCGATTCATCATGAGCCACAAGCACATAGCGGGGACCAAGGCGGGGACCATCCAGTGGGGGCTCGGCATCACGGGCTTCTCGCGTTACGTCGCCAATTTCATACCGCACTATCCGAGGCCGAAGAGCAAGGATCTCGGGTATGAAGCGATTTTGCCGATCGTTCACAACGTCTGGGCGTTCGTGCCCATCGTAATAAATCGCCTTTTTGTGGATTGTGAATGCGAATCCGTCTTCAATCATCACGCGACGGATTGTCGAGAGGGAAATTCCATTACTCCGAAGATGCAGCCTTGGGAGGACCACTGTTTCAAAGTGGTTCCTCAGTCCCTGTGGGATTTCCTTGCCAAGTATCCCCTGTGCGTACGTTTCCGCCTCGGCAAAGGGCAATTCTTTCCGCAAAAACGTTTGTAATTTGGCGGGATTGATGGCCCACTTATTCGAGCGCATGTATGATCGCAACTCCGCGCGGATAACTGGGTCGGAAACGAGCGAATATGTCTTCACGTGAGTTCCTCTCTTCGACTGAGGGAGCTCTCTCTGCTTCACCCAGACGTGCATCCACCGGCGAACCTGTCGTCCACCCCACTCTCTTGCCATCGTCGCTCCGACCGCCGCGGCATGGGAGGCTTCAATCGCCCCCATCTTCTGGTTGACCATTGCATGCAAACATGCTTGGATCGCCCGTGCACGGTAAGCCTGTAGCCCATTCTCCCCACCCTCAAATGTGTGTTTCTTTGAACTGATCATTCTTTTGATGTCTTTCAGGGCTTCTGTGCGTGCTTCAAGAGCACGCCTTCGTTCGTCCTCCCGTTCCTCTTTGATAGGTATGTCGAGTCTCCGCCGCTTAAGAGCTGAGTGCTCTGTTACAGGTGGTTCGTGCGCGGCACCCGTTGGCGCGGGGGATTCATGGGTGACTGCGTGGCGTTCATCATACCAATCATCGAGGCCCTCTTCTTCAAGCACAAAGGCGTCGTCCTCCAGATCAGATAAGTATCCATCAAATATTTTTTCGTTCATATCTGACACCAGTACAGGTGAAGGGGCAGGGGCAGGGATCCCTTGAGGCGCAAGACCGGCCGCGCCTTCGATGGTGTGGGATCGGATGGGCGCGCGCGCATGCGAAGGACCTGGGACCCTGTCCGGCGCAAGAATGGCCACGGCGACGTCGAAGACGGTGTGTGTCACGATCTCGTGCCATTTCCCTGCATACTCTCGACTCGATCCGTTTCAGACCCACTGACTCACGGTACTCCAAATATGTTGCCCTTGACCCTTTGTACCCTGTGCCCTGTTGTTCTGGCACTTTCTGGAATGTTCTTGTAGTTTCCTACTGTACCCCTATACCCTGATGTGCTGACTGCCAGCAGTAGTATGCGCTGGCACTTGTAAACCCTGTACCCTGCCTCCTAGTATATAAACCTGCTGTAGTTTACCCTGTAGTCTCCATCTTGGTCTTTTAATAATATAGCCCACTTCTCAGGCTCCACTTGTCCCCTCTGCTTTGTTGCAGAGCCATAGTCCTCTCCCCTGCAGTGTGCAGGTCACCGCTCTTTCGCTTAGCTAAGCAACCACACTCGCCGGCCCGAAACGATCCGGGTGATCGTAACAGTGTGGGTATGGGCACTTGAAGGGCTGGTAGGTGCGCTCAGGGTCTGGGTTTGGGCACTAACCAATCTGGCTTCAGGGATATGGGCGGGGGCAGGAGAATGTCCCGAGACACGGACGGCGACGCCATCCAAGGAACCCACGACATCTGGAGTGCGGGCAGGATCAGGGGCGTGGTTGAGATCGCAGGCGCGAGTGGGATCGGGAGGGTGCGAGGGGCCGTATGTGTGCTCAGGGATGGCGGGGGCGGCGTCAGGCATGAGGGATGGTGGGCCACGAGTAACAAAGAAACTTCGGAACATCGCCGCAGATGCACTGGAAAGGTGTATTCGCACATAAGCCCAATGAACATATTCATGCAGAAAGTATATGTGGCCTGCCTTTTGCGTGTTTTGTCGTCACTCTCAGCTTTTGTGTTGAGACGACGCTTTTCCCGTCTCTGTGTGCGCTCTGAGTTCCCAGTATAATACCCTCGGATGCGGGACTCCGCTCTCTTCCAATTGTCCCCAGAATGTGTGATCTTGTCAAATAAAGTCATTTCCCGTACAGCGTCGGCCTCGCGCTCCATCTCACGCTCAAGGCTTTGCGTGAGCTCCGGACCTGCCAGTTCTTCGATCCCATCGGTCCCGCTGTCGGTCTCTTCACCCAATCCGGAACGTTCCAAATCGGTTTCGCTCTCGGAAGAACTCAAGACGGTGATTTGTCGCTGTCGCTGTCGTCCAGCGCGTGCACGGGCAGCAGCGTTCAGTTGGGCCTTTGAGGGTGGCATTTGCTGGGGGAACTTTCACACTATGAACACCTTTATCATTAAAATTTACTTGCTGTGTTCAGGCGAAAACAGCACGCCGCGCGCTGTAGTGAGAACAAAACCAAAACAATATGATAGCGCTGACAAATTTGCGCCGTGTGCAGCGGCACCATCCTCAGCAGTGGCACTGGAATGACCAGATGTGTCGGTGATGATGCCGTCAGATGCGCCAATGAGCGCCCAGAACTCTAATAAAGTACACTAATACAGTACAATCACCCTGACTTCGCTATGACTCGGATATATTTTTCAGTAGCGAATTGGCCGGTCACGTGTACGATTACATAAGCTATTCAAAGTTGGTGGTGACTAGGCGACGCGCGCCATAGTTCTTCATCCTTGTCACAAGCTCAAATACTTCAAGATAGAGATGTCAACAAGTTGTCGTCAAATGAGTCTACTTGCGAGTGTGACTCGTTTGTGATGAGTACTTGTCACAGTTCGATCAAAGTGGACACTTACTATACAATGATGACCTCGTTTGTAAGTAGTAATGTGTCATGGACAAGCATCAGTCAGCAGCATGAGCCACATGCCGGTGTGGCATGACGCATTCCCATCAAAGTAGTAATAGGGTTCAAGCTATTATTGCTAGTCGTAGTAGAGGTTCAAGAGGAGTTTTAAAACTACCTCTCACATGTATATGAAGAGTCGGGGAAGACCAAGTATTGCCATCTTGGTCTTCTTCTATGATCACCACCTTCCCCTCATGTCTTAACCTTTGAAAGCTTGTATGCCGACCCTGGTGTCGTCCTAAGGAAGAGACACTGCCCTTCTCTCCCCCTTCATCTCTTCTCTTCCCCATCTCTCTCAACACACCTTACCTAGTGACTACAGCCGTCCTAGTGTAACCAAGAAGTCACGTGACTATCAATTCTCGTATATCGCTGAGTCGTAAATGCCCTCTCATGTCCAAGTTGGACCTAACGCCCGTGGTGACGTTACAGTACTTGTGTGCGCGAGTACTCATGCCTGAATGTTCACACAAGTATGAGTTTACTTTTTTCTGAGCGCAAGTACTTGTGATACTGGCATGGTTCCAGCTTTTGTTTGGGTTGGTATTACAAGTTTGCATAAATCAATATATTAAGCTACAGTGTACAGTAAACTACTAGTTAATACAAGAGTTAATAGCCTGAGCCACAGGGCCCGCCATCAGAGTTGTTGCCTGTTGTCATTGGTGTTGTTGTTGTTGTTGTTGTTGTTGTTGTTGTTGTTGTTGTTGTTGTTGTTGTTGTTGTTGTTGTTGTTGTTGTTGTTGTTGTTGTTGTCGGTGTCTTGCTGTCGGTATTGTTGTCAGTCGACGTTGCCCTATTGTCGTGTCGTGTCATGTCATGTCATCATCATCAAGTCACGTTGTCGTGGTTGAGGACGCCTGTCCTTGTATCATGTTGTCGTGGTCGAGGATGCCTGTCCTTGTGGTCAACGGGCACCGCCACGTTGCCATTGTCGACAGTCATCGCTCCATGGTTGATGTTGCGTTGTCCAAGTCGTCCGTAGCAGCAGCCTCGCTGTTGCTGGTTGGTGGTATTGTTACAAGTGCACGTAGCTGGCACAGCCTGCAGGCCAGTCCACATGTAGAAAACTGGAAATCACCAAGTGTGGGATGCTTAGCATCATTCATGGTTCTTACTGGTGAGTTGCCTACACCACGTGAGTTGCTTACCACCAACAAGGCCTGTACGCCTGGACGACAACAATGACAGTGGCAGCAAACCACCAGCACCTGGCCAGTCAACGACGAACCTCTGCCGTGACCCCATCAACTATGGGTCGACCACAGTGTTTTAGCAAGGTGACGACATGACAGCGATGGCAAGGCAAGTCAGACATGACAACAGTGACTACAACAGCCACCGCCATGGTCCATGACAACCACACCCAGGACGTCCACGTCCACAACGACTGCGGTGACGGCATGGTCCACAATGACATCGACAATGACTGCAGGGGCAGCAGTGGTGACACGGCAACGACACTCGTACGCAACAGTGTGGTGGGCAATGTAGTCTTTCTAGCTAGTCTACAGTACATTGTTCATAGTTAGTAGTGCTAGAATTCAAGTTTTATAGGTGGATAATATTGTGATGACTCACTGTCACTCGACAGGGAGGCACGACGGGGTTCGGAAGACCGGGGGTGGTGGAGAACTCGAAAGGGAGTGAGGAGGCTGACTGGCTCGATGGGACTGATCTTGCAGACTTGCAAGGGATAGTGGCGCTAAGTACAAGATCGTGTCTTGTAGCTGAAGGGGCACTGTGTGCGAGGAGGAGGAAGAGGCAGGCAGGAGGATGTCACAAAGGTGGACAGTCTGAGGGACTGTCCGATATATTGCGCTAGCTTATATACCCAGAGGGATGGTCTGTGCGTAAGTTTAGGGCAGGCTTAGGGCCGCCCACGGGTGCTGCGGAATACTGTGGAATGGAACATTCCAGAGACATCTAAGAATAGTGTCCAATGAGAAAACAGAGATAATGTCGTACGACTGCTCCGCAGTCGATGACGCCATATGACGTGACTGCTCCGCAGTCCAATCAGATAAATCCAAGGAATGGTACGACTCTCAGTCGTCAGGTGACTTGATAAACGATGGGAGATCACGTGACCGATCACGTGATCGTCGGAGTACAGAATTCAAACTCCGACTTCGGATTTCCCCTTTAGGAAGGTGATTACATAAGACCGGGCCGGCGCGGACCGGTCTTAGACGCCTGAGTCACGACCCAAGTTTCATAGGTTCGTGACAGTATCCCCTTTTTAACGCCGTGCTGCACCGACAGCACTGGTTGACTTTGGATAAGGGGCGCGGGGGTGGTCCTTGTGGAACTTCTGGACCAGGTCTCGGGAGTGCGTCATTCGGGATGAGGGGAGCCAGGAATTCTCGGAATCGGGGTATCCCTTCCACTTGATCAGATAAAGTATCCCTTTCTTGTTGGGTGATACTTTGGATTGCAGAACCGCTTCAACTTCATAGTGTTCGTCTTCTCCTTGGACGATCTCGGGAGGTGGTCGGGTGAAGTTCGGTCCGTGGATATCATTCTCATGATATGGAGAGATCAGGGAATTGTGGAAGACTGGATGGATGCGCCATGTCTTTGGGAGTTGGAGTTTACAGTTAACTCCCCAGGTGGTTAAGACTTTGAATGGACCATGGCGTCTTGGGGCAAGCTTGGGCTTGGGATGCGTGGTGTGGATGTTGGTTCCTTCCAACCAGACTAAGTCTCCAGACTTGAATTCTCGGGATGGGACTTGCGATTTGGAATTTCGCATGAATTTCCGCCGCTACTTTTAGCGCTGCGGTGACCTCGGATCGGATTTGGTTCAGGGTTTTCAGCCGGTCTTCGGCTGCAGGGATGTTGGTCGTGAAGTGGATGGGGGGAATGAACTCGGGTTTGAACCCATACCACACTTCGAAGGGTGATTTCTTGGTGGCACTATGTTGCCGAACATTGTGCGCGAACTCCATGAATGGGATCAACTCTGCCCAATTATCTGCTTGGAAGTTGCAGAAAACGCGAAGGTATTGCTCGAGCTCTTGATTGACTCGCTCGGTCTCTCCATCCGTTTGTGGATGGAACGCGGTTGACATGGTGGACTTGACTCCAAGTTTGCTCCAAACTTCTTGCATCACTTTAGATGCGAACTGAGGTCCTCTGTCCGAAATCACTTGTCGGGGTAGTCCGGTTCTTCGCCAGACATTTTCCAGGTATAACTTGGCAGTTTCATCAGCCGTAATAGTCTTGTTGCAGGGAGCGATGACCTGTCGCTTTACTGAGGCGATCTACGACCACGAATAAAGTGTCGTAACCGAGGGACACGGGGAGATCGGTGATGAAGTCCATGGTGATGATTCCCCACACATCTGTGGGAATCGGATTGGGTTGCAGGGGTACTTGGGTTCGGGGTTTGATCTTCGTCGATTGACAGATAGCGCATCCTGTCAATGTAACTCTTGACGAAGGTGGACATTCCAGGCCACCAGAAGTCTCGGGATACCAGCTCATAGGTTTTCCATCTTCCTGGATGTCCTATAGCGATGTGGTCGTGGTATTGCTTAACGATATCTCTTCGTAGATGATCGTTCTTGGGAACGTAGACTTGTCCTCGGAATAAGATGACTCCATCTTCTAGGTTCCACTCTTCCAATCCTTTGGTGAGTGAACGGGGGCCGCTCTTCAAGAGGGTTTCCAACGCCATACTGACTTCTCTGTCATATGTCTGCGTGTCTCGGATTCGTTGTCGCAGGGTGGTGTCTCCTAACACCAGTGATTGCTGCTCTTTGTACAGCGTTGACTTGAAAATATTTCGTATCCAGGAGCACTCGCTTTTCATCTTCATCCGCTATCCCCTTTTTATGATCTGGACGCCTGGACAGAGCATCAGACTTGTTCTGACTGCCCGATTTGTGGATGATGATGAACTGGAACTGGGACAGAAACAGCGCCCATCGGGCCTGTCGGCAGGAGAAGTTTTTGCTTCTTCATAAAGTAAGCCAGGTTGCCGTGGTCGGACCACACCTCTGTGGTATCACTACGTCCCTCGAGGTAGTGTCGGAATGCATGGAAAGCATGGATGATTGCAAGGAGTTCCTTGTTGCATATCTCATAGTTTCGTTCGGCAGGGAGGAGAGATTTCGACAGAAAGGCAACATGATGCCATCATTCTAAGGCATCGGGTTGCTCCAGAATAGCCCCAGTCGCAAAGTCACTGGCATCAGTGATGAGTCGGAATGGCTTGGAATGGTCAGGAAGGGCTAAAACAGGGGCCTGTGTGAAGGCTTGGATCAGGGTGCGGAAAGTGCTTTCCGCCAGCGGTATCCCAAGAAAAGAGCACATCTTTCTTGGTGAGGTCGAAGAGTGGTCGGGCGACGGTGGAGTAGTCCTTGATGAACCGTCGGTAGAAGTTACAGAAGCCCAAAAACGCTTGGACGTGTTTGACAGTGCATGGGACCGGCCATTCTGTAATACCAGCCACCTTGGCTGGGTCCATGGAAACTTGGCCATTGGAAATCACGATTCCAAGGTATTCGACGGAGGTCTGAGCAAATATGCATTTCTCAGGTTTGAGGTAGAGGTCGTGTCGCTCCAGGAGTTGGAGGACCTTGTGGGTCAACGCAGTAAGGGAGGCGAGATCTTCCGTGAAGATGAGGATGTCATCAAGGTAGACCACAACGTGTCCACCATCGATCAGGGGCTCGAAAATGAAGTTCATGAACGCTTGGAACGTTGCTGGTGCGTTGCAGAGACCGAATGTCATTACGGTCAGCTCGTAAAGACCTAGGGAGGTCTTGAAGGCGGCTTTGTACTCATCGCCTGGACGGACTCGGATGTTGTTATATCCCCATCGGATATCCAACTTGGTGAAATAACGTGCACCGTGAAGTTTGTCGATCAACTCGGGAATGAGGGGGAGAGGCGCCGTGTTTTTGACAGTGATTTCGTTCAGAGCTCGGTAATCTTGAACCGGGCGGAGCTTTCCATCCTTTTTGTCAATGAAAAAGAAGGGGCTGGCCATGGGGGACTTGGAAGGGCGGATGTATCCTTTCCGCAGGTGTTCAGAGATGTACTCCTTGAGTGCATCGGCCTCTTTAGGCGTCAGGTGGTAGATGGAGCAGTTCTTCATACTTGCTCCAGGTTTTAGATCAATTGCATGATCCCAGGGTTTGTGCGCAGGCAAGCGGTGGGACGCTTCCTCGCTGAAGACTCGGGTGTAACGTTGGAAGTGACTCAGGATGTGGTCCATGGAAGGTTTAGGGGCGGTCTTCGCCGCTAACCGGGTACTTGTGGTGATTTTTGCTCGGATGGCCCAGTGGTCGTACTTGGGGAAACTGTGCCCCCACAGGAAAGGTTCGATAACTTCCTGGGTGAATGTTGGCTCGAGGGGAGGGTCTGCTGTATCAGCAGTCGGAGTTAAAGCATCTTTAGCTTGGTCGGGTTTAGGTTCTATCTCTAGAATATTGATCATGGTGTCTCGGGTTTGGGGCACTCAGGAAGAAAGGACTACGGTCTTCGTAGACAAGGTGCAACTGCTTGGGCACCGCGTGAAGGCGAGCTGGGGTCTTGACCAGTCGATCTCAGGATTGTGTGCTCGGAGCCAATCCATTCCTAGGATTATATCGTGCTCCCCTAGAGTGGTGACATATAGTTCAACCGTTTCGTTGTGATAAGCATCTTCTGCTGTTCTGATCCTTAACTTCTGGATCGTGGTATGCTTGACAGAGCCCGTCTTGTTGGGCGACCCATCCACGTTTCTAACTGGTAATGGGTTTATCAGAGTTCGAAGGGTCAAGCCGTTTGCACGTGCAAACCCATCATCCACAATGATGCCCTCCGCACCACTGTCCAACAGGGCGCGGGCACTGATTTCTCTGCCAGATTTCTTTCCTACTAGTGTCACCCTGAGAACAATAGAAGGAGCTCTCCTATTTCGTATTGTCTCGACTGGTACAGGCTCGGCTCCGAGCGTCTCTAGTAGTGAAATGCCGCTAACAGCGCAACTGGCTATCAATCTTCCAACTGACAGTGCTACGGTGGAAGGACCTAAAAATCCTCTATAGGTGCAGACCGCGGACGCACGTCCGGGGAGTACGGAAGTATCTCTCGATACATGGCTCCAACCAGAGCCGGGTGATCAGTAGGTGCTTCCTCCTGATCCTGGTTTTCATCAACAAAAACGCCTCGCGTTCTAGTATTGTTGGAAGGGCGGCCACCTCTGGCCCTCATGCTTTGCGTCTTTTGCTTGCATTCTCGAAGGATATGGCTGGGCTGGCCACAGTATAGGCAAAGCTTGTTCTGGAAACGTCAGTCTCTTTCTTGTTTGGTAAGCTTTCCTCAGGGTGCCTCAGGACGGGATGAAGAAGCGTTGACATTAACACTATCGTCTTCAGTCAGGACAGCTTGTCCAAAAACAGGTCTTCCTGCTGTATTGCGCGAAGGGGAATTCCTTGGGATGGAATCGGCGTATAACTTCCATACGCGGTCAAACTCTCTGGCTTTGTCTACCAGACCTTCGAGTGTCGTTGGGAGAGGGGATAAGCCCAGGAGTTTCATGTGTAGGGGCATCGGGATTGCCTTCCTAAAGGCATGCATCTGGGTTTGCTCGTTCGCGCCACTCCTCGTGGCGTGCATGGACCATTCTTGGTACCATTCGTTGAAGGGTCGGGCACCCATCTTTAGGGTGTACATTTGATTCGTGGCCTCCAAGGCCGTATGCGCTGGAATAAAATGTTTGTCGAAGTCGGATTTGAACGTAGCCCATGTTCCAAAGGAGACGGCTGCACCCGCAGCTGGGTTTAAGGCCTTGTGTTGTCTATCCTGGGCCCACTCGCCTGCAGAAGTACCCGTTTTGAAGTAAGATAGGGCCGCAGAGATTTTGTTTTCGTCGGTATCGTAAGCCGATGCATTGAGATGGAAATAACTAGCCAAGTTATTCCAGAACACTTCCGCTTTGCTGGGCTTTCCATCAAAGGGTTCAGGTGCTGCACCAAGGATCTTTGCTGGATTTGCAGCCATGGGATTTATCACTGGAGGGATTGCAGGAGGTGAAGGGGGTCTGGGGGGTCTTGGAGGGGAACGCGATGGAAGTCTTGGAAGACGGGGTGCTCGGGGAGAAGTTGATCGGGATCGTGGGGGAACCGTTGCTCTGTGCGTTAGAGGCGGGGACGGTAGTCTCAGAGGGGAGATACTCGGAGGGGAATTTATTGAAGTAGTCGCGACATAACAATGGAGTCGGCTGGGACCGGGAACACTTGGAAGTGGTCCAGAGGATATGCGAGGGGAAGACGGTTGGGACGTTACTCGGGATACGAGACCAGTAAGTCTTTTAGTGGTGTCGTCTAAGATTCGTGAAACTTCTTCTTGTTCACTATCGGAATCTGGGGCATTTGCTGGACTGGGGGGAGTGATTGATGCTTCGCTTTCTGACTGTTCTTCAGAATCTGAAAACCGAACTACTCGGTTGTTTCCGTAAACCCAATGTCGCTGGGTAAAGGACCAGGAGACTTGTTTTTTCTTGAAATTTCCAAAGAGGGTAATCCAATTGAGTTTTCGAATTTTTCGGATGTTTGGGAAAACTTTGTTTAAGTCTTTGACTGTGAGGTGTTTCTGGGTAATGATGTGTTCCCACGGGAATCGGCCTGTAGGGCTGGTGATTGGTTGAGTGTTGAATGTGGCGTAAAAGAGTTTATCGATGAGGGAAAAGTAAGCGTCGTGGAAATATACAGGGAAGTTGCTTTGTTCTTCAGGGGTGAGGTCTCGTCTCTCACTCATCTACTGGGGGTTGCGGTACAACAGGGAGACTCTCCAGTTTTCTTCCCTCCACGGGTAGAAGATTTGATACGCGGGGCGGAGGATTGCTCGATCGGGTTGATTCGGCCTTTGCTGATGACGAATCCAATGGTTTTCCTCGTAAATACCGAAATGGGTCAGGGTAGTCTTACTTCTCCACAAGAAGTTTTGGAAGTTCAACGGGCTTGAGGTGATGTCCCGTGCTCGGGTAAGGGGTGACGATAAGAGAAGGGTCTCTTGGGGGTACTGATCGTATTGGAGACGACAGTGATGCTTGAAGACGTCAAGCTCTCAGGGGGTCCTCGTAGGTAGCTGCTCGGAAACAAAGATGGCTTCAGGAAGATGGCAATGAAGGTCTCAGGGTTGGGTTTCTAGGAAGTGAGCCTCGTCGCTACTTGTCGAATGTTGCCTTGCAATTGGATTACTTGGGAGAGTCGGATTGCTTGGTCCGGCTTGGTAAACGCTAGGGTAGACCGGTTCGTTTGGTCTAGCTTGATTGATCCTTGGGATGTCTGGATTAGGAACTATAGGAATAGTTTCGCGAGGGGGGTGTCGGGATCCCGTAGGTCTTCTCGGGATTCGTGGGATCACAGGGGAGTTGTTGGAAGAAATGTGGGAATTTCTTGACTGAAAACATCGGTGGGGTGGTCTTTGGGTTGTGTGAGATGAAGCCAGGGTAATAGCCCAATTTGTAATTGGTTCCAGATTGCTTGAATTTACACTCGTAAAATGTCTGAGTTTTCTTGACTTTTTGCGACTTAGCACTTTTTCTCAAAAGTACCTTGCGACAAAACAGATTCAAAAGTTTGTTACGCTTTCTCTAAAAACAGGTCTGCAGCACTACTCTGTCTAGGGTTCGTCTCCCTATAAGGTAGGTGGTTATTTCCAGGGGACCAGAGTACTACGCCTTCAGGTGTAGGAGGGGTGTTTGGCCTATAGCCACAGATGCACACTTCTTGAGTGCACCAACAGGGAGCTGGGGGGGCAGGTTCTTCCCAACCGTCGTTGCTTGAAATGTTACTAGTTAGGGCTGTTTCTTCTGATTCTGGGGTACTTGCAGGAAGAGCAAGTCGGGCTAGTAGACTGAGGGGATTTGGCGCGGGTCTTCCTAGGAGGATTTCTACTAGTTTGGGGTCATTGGGGTCCGTGTTTTACGATCAAGCGGTGGACTCGCAGGATCCGCTGCTACCACTTTGTCATAACAAGGGTCTGGGGTGGGCTAACGGGCCGGGTCGCTGACAAAGCACGAGAGCGGTGACCTGCACACTGCAGGGGAGAGGGCAAGGGAAGAGTGACAATAGTACTTGAATTCACAGAGAACAAGACTAGAATGAGGGAATACAGAGTAAACTACAAGTCTTTAAGTACCTCTACAAGAATCTCTTTTTTCTATGTTTTTCCAGGGACGCGTAAGTGTGAGACTAAATATAGCACTACTGGTGAGCTGGCAGGAAATCTGGAACAGAAGCAAGACTCAAGATAATTCTGAGAGAAACAGAAGTAGAAGAAAGGGAGAACAATCCAGAAGCAGAAGCGAATCAGATAAGAAACATGAAACGATTGATGGCACGATCTGTGATCGTGACACCGTGGGAGAGTCATGGTAGACGTGGGGATCGAGAAGAGTTGACTCGGGGTTTGTCAGAGTGGTTTCCCAGAGGGCAGTATCCCAGGAATAGGTCAATTCCTTTCCTTCAGTGATGACTAGACGAGGTGGTCCATCTCTAGTTATCAATCGGAGTTCACAGAAGGATACTTGGATTTCTTCGTAGGAAAGGCGGAATTGGTCAATATAACGGACTGGGGATCCGTGTCGGAGTTGTGCAATAATAGAGTCGCGGCGAGGTGGAATGTAAATGAACCAAAGGTAGTCGCTTTTGGTCCAGAGCAGGAGTTGATCGGCTGTAATATTGTTCAAGTGCCAGTAGAGGAGTTGTTCGTTACAGACTTCGACAACAAGTGAGAGGTTGTCAATGTCAACAAGCTCGTTGTAGGTCTCTTCTGCTATGATCTCGCCAAAGTCGAAGATAGCAACAAGGTTCTTTAGTACTCGAGGGGGCATCAGGAAAACCTCAAAGTGCTTAGCTGCCTTAATTGGCCTATAAAGGCACCTCAGACTGTTAAGGTGAAACAGTGACTTAATTTGCACTTAGAAATATTGTCTTAAGGCAAGATTAAGGACACATATGTGACAGATAAAAAACTTCAAATTGAGTGTGGTAAGATTGGTGAGGATTGAGAAGGGGAAAACAAGGGTGGGTAAGGGAAACATGGGGAAGGGGTAGATGAGGGTGGGCATGCCAGGAGGAATATAGGGAAGGGATAGAAATGGATAGGGATGGGGATGGGAGAGGGGACATGGGGGAGGGTGAATATGAGGATGGGGGAGGGGGACATGGGAAAGGGGAAGGGGAATGTAGGGAAGGGGAATATGGGGATGGGGAAGGGGACAAGGGGAAGGGGAATATGAGGATGGGGGAGGGGGGACAAGGGGAAGGGGAATATGGATGGGGAGAGGGGGATGTGGGGAAGGGCAATATGGGGATGAGGAAGGGGAATGCGGAGAAGGGAAATATGGGGATGGGAGGGGGTGTGGGGAAGGGGAATATGGGGATGGGGGTAGGGAACATGAGGATGGGGGAGGGGAACAGGGGAAGGGTAATATGGGAAGGGGGTGGGGGTGGGGGATGTGGGGAAGGGATATGGGGATGAGGGTGGGGGATGTGGGGAAGGGGATATGGGGATGAGGTGGGGGATGTGGGGAAGGGGGATATGGGGATGGTGAAGGGGGGACACAGGGATGGGGGAGGGGGACAAGGGAAGGGGAATATGGGGAGGGGGGAGGGGGACATGGGGAAGGGGAATATGGGGAAGGGGGGGGGGACATGGGGAAGGGGAATATGGGGAAGGGGGAGGGGGACATGGGGAAGGGGAATATGGGGAGGAGGGAGGGGGACATGAGGAAGGGGAATATGGGGAGGAGGGAGGGGGACATGAGGAAGGGGAATATGGGGAGGGGGGAGGGGGACATGGGGAAGGGGAATATGGGGAAGGGGGGGGGGACATGGGGAAGGGGAATATGGGGAAGGGGGAGGGGGACATGGGGAAGGGGAATATGGGGAGGAGGGAGGGGGACATGAGGAAGGGGAATATGGGGAGGAGGGAGGGGGACATGAGGAAGGGGAATATGGGGAGGGGGGAGGGGGACATGGGGAAGGGGAATATGGGATGGGGGGAAGGGATATGGGGATGAGGGATAGACTCAGCGATGGTGATGGATTCACCTGTCCAAATGACTCTAGTCTACCTACTAAAAAAATGAAAATATTTGGGGAGGTAGATACCCTCAGAACCCACAAGAATGATGTAGGACCCCTCAGAATCCCAAGGGGTCCTCTGCCAACTCTAAGTGATCTGACTAGCCATTCAGCCCATTCCTAAATTATTTACCAGTTCAAGTCCATGGCCACTGGCACTGCACCCCAGACTCTATCTGTCTCCTTCAGTTAAAGCACTGGCACTTACATGGGATGACTGAGTGGGATCCCAATGATGAAAAGTGTCTTGGCTTTCACTATTTCTCCAAGAACTCCTACTTAGCGTTGTGGCAGCCCAGAGCAAGCTGGTATTTTCTATCTTGGGAAATAATTTTTGGAAACATTTGAAATAATTTTGGGTGCTGGCTTTCCTCAAAAGCCAAGGGGTCCTCTGCCAACTCTATGCAATCTGAACAACCATTCCTGATTTATTTAACCAGAGCTGAAACCCTTTGGCTGTAGTATTTCAGAGATGGTCAAATAAATCAGGAACAGCTGATTTTATTGCTTAGAGTTGGCAGAGGACCCCTTGGCATTTGGAACAGTCTACTTGCACAAATATGTTCATTGATTTATCTATTTTATTCCTTGAGATATCAGAAATATTAGCTTAGCTGGCACTGGCAGCAATACTATTTAAATCAAATCCCTTGAGTTTTTGTAGTAATAGTTGGTACTTATTTTTCATATCTATACACTCCTATACACTCTGTAATTTTTTGAGGCAGAATGATTCAAGGAAAATGTGTGATTTTGTGCAGACACATACTCAAATTGACTTGGACAAAACATGGTGTTCGACTCAGGTGACTTCCAGGCGGAAGTTTAATTTGTGGCAGGGAAGCGCGCCACGTCACGCGTCACGACTTGTTCGAATTCGAACCACTTTCCTCCACCCCTCACTTCCCTCACGCAAATGTGAAGCTACGTTTTTTTTCTTTTCTTTTTTCTCGTTCGTCTCTAACCAGTGCAGACCGCAGGATAGTGTCGCCCTCGTCATCGAGGCCTCCTCCCACCACCTTCACACCTCGCGGCATGCGAGCACCCAGCCCACCTGGCCTGCCGCTCACATGAGCTTCATCTCGGTTGTTCCTGTCTTGCGGCAAGGCCCCACTCAGATGAGTTTTTTTTTTCTTTTTCACTTATTGTTTTTTTCTTACTCATTTCAACTGAGCAGGACCTCCCACTCGCGCGACTTCACCGCAGCTTCAACACCACCACACCCACCTGCTGCCCCTTGACCCTGCTCAACATGACCACGACACCCCCCTCAACCCCACTGACCCGGCTACCACCTCGACACGATCGCCAATGCTACCCCGCTACGACGCTTCTGCCAGCGCCGCCCGCCTTGACCCCGCTGCACCGGCGCCGTCTCGACACAGCCTCCATCACCACCCTCAACACCGGCACGGCCAACGCCACCCACCTCGTTCAGCCGACCCCGCCGCATCCTCATCGGTGCTGTTTCGACAGGGCCCCCCACCGCCACCTCGTCGCCGGCACCATCGCTACCCACCGACCCTGACCCCGCCTCGACCACACCCTACCAGCGCCGTTTCGACATGCCCGCCGCCATTACCCGACTCAACACAGTGGCCGTCTCGTCACGACCGCCACGACCGCCTCTGCCGCCTTGTTACGGCGCCACCTTGGCACCGACCCCGTTGCTGCATTCTCACCAACCACGCTCACACTGCCGCTTTATGGCACCCCACCTCCTGTACCACTATACTATAGTAGTTACATGTAGTCCAATTATAATATATCTTTTTGCATGAATTCATTTTTGTTGGCTCTTAATATAGCTAAGTCTTGTGTGAAAAGCAGCCTAATGTAAGATTAAGTCTTAATATTGTCTTATCAGGTCTTGGTTGACTTAAATTGTGCTGATTTTCAACCTGACCATAGGCTTAAAATAAGCCTCTTAAGACTGATTCAGAACCATCATAAGTCGTTAAGGGGATTAAGTCATAGCCATTAAGGCAGGTTAAGGAGGTGACCTTGCTTAAATTGCCTTAGTAAAATATGACCTTAAAATGGCCTTAGGAGCATATTAAGGCATGATTAAGAGCATTTAAGTACTTTTGTATCAGAGGGTGTGAGTTCGTTGTATGTGTCGGTACATTAGGATGGCGGAACCGAGTATGTAGACATCGCTTTGTGAAAGATACAAGTATTTTATCAACGATAAAGATGTCTCTGTATGTTTTCCCCCTCGTTCTGTTTGGCAGCCCCTGTTTGTGCCGTCAGGCAATTCAACTACGGTGAGCGCGACGGCCCGCATGGCCTCCAACGGCGTCTTGAGGTGGAAATATTTTCATTGATACTAATTTCAGAGAATATGTTACTTTCCAACACGGCAAGCAGTTCGTCCTGTGTGCGAAGGAGTTCGTTTGGATGGACAGGAAAGAGTCGTGCGTCAAAATTGTGGAGCAGTCTGATGGTGTCCCTTCCCCGGCTTCTTGATAGGGCGATGTAGGCGTTGAACCCTGTCAGAGATCCTGAAGGGGGCTTTCCTATGTCGACGATGACACATTCAAGTGTTTGACCTTGCGACTTGAAGTCAGTGAAAGCATAGGGGGTGTCAGCGCAAACTGCTTTTTGTTTATGGTGATGCCTGCGAGGCTGAATGTTTGTTGAGTGGGGAACAAAGGGAGGACACCTTGCGAAGAGGCAAGGCGGCCCACGCGTGAAGAGTTTGCCCGTTCACGATGCTTGCGGCAACCCCAGACATAGCGGTCTTTGCTAGTAGGGAAGGTACTTCCAGTTCGGCAAATGTGTGTGCAATCGCGTTCAGTAATGTGGTTTTTCCAGTTCCTCCAGGGCCATGCACGATCATTAAACGCTGTGGTGGGTTTTGGTCTGCTAAAGAAGCAAGAAGATGAGCACATATGATATTGTAGACCATGCGTCCCGACAAGGGACGGTTTCAAACGAATGGGACCATCTTCGATGTTCCGCCTTTTGTAAGGCGACGTGGGTCCGGCTTGACTAGGCTGAAGGACAATGATTTGTTCAATGGATGCGTTAAACGAATCATACGATTTGGACCGAATATGATAATGACGAAGTTCAAAATGCACTTCAATAAATGCTCCTTGGACGACTTCGGTCACCTGGTTGGGAGGAACGAAGACTTTGTTCCTGAAAACTGCACGCCTTTCACTCCTGACAAATGAACTCATGCGACGTGCTATCCTCCAATGTGTTGTGCTTAACAAAGAAAGAAATATGAGCACTCGACAACAGCTCACCATCCCCGTCGGTCACAGCGCGACCTTTTTTGGGACGAACCGCAACGTCTCTGAGTCACTTGCAGGTTGTCAGGTTGTGTGAGATCGTTCGAGGAAGGTTGAGTCGGAGGAGACGTGTGAGTGATCATGCCTAAATCGATGACAATGCGGTTTTCCTGATAAGTTTGAAGGGTACCTGAAAATGTAATCAACATGTTTGCTTGTGGCAAGCGGCGCAGAGGATGAGGCAGGCCCCGAGGCGTGTCCATGACGCTGCAGATCGTACTCTTGTCATCGAACGAGCCGCCGTCAACATATTGATGATGAACGGTCATGTCGAATGTCCGTGCCGCTTCGTCAACCGAGTGAACGTGTCCAGTGACTGTCAATCTAGCTGGAATAATATCGTAACACAGCTCCGTTTCATTGCGAAGTGACACTGGTTTCGGCTGCAAACACAGTCAACACCGAAAACGGACCATTAAAATGTCACAGACATCGATGATAGACTGATAGTCCCCGTCAATTTCACGCGCATGAAGCCGTTTTCAATGTCTTCACAGCCTTCGCCGTTCCGCACTTACACCACCTGTAACAGCGTCACGAAAGGAAGTGTTGGAAACCAAAGACAGACAATGACTTACAGTGGCGAGAACGTTGTAGACACCATCAGTAGGCGGTTTCTGGCCTTGTTTGATAAAATGATGGAAACGGCACGCAATAATTCTACTGTCCTCCACTGCTTTCGTCGAAAAAATCAACGCGTATAGCACAAACCCATCACGAGTCGTCAATAAAGGAGTGGGTGGCTTGCAACCCAGCGTCGTTCGACAATACAGTAAAGCAGAACCTGGTCGCATGGGAGGCATGATACCGAAACGTTTAGGGACAGGTGGACAGGGGTAACACATGGTTATTCACTATGCCATGATCCGTAATCGCCGAAGCGACAGCCCCTCGCTCTGGACAGCCCCTGGTTTTCAAGGAGCTGTGGGACGACTGTGACGGGTTGCCGGATGTTAGGCGCACTTACATAAACGCCTTTGGCCTTATTTGCACTTGCACAACTTTCGACCTGCCATATGACCTTGGCAAGCAAGGTGATGGGGTCTGTCCAACAGTCAATGCGAGAGCTCTCAGAGAGGTCGTAATAGGAGGAAGGGGGGTAGTATCGAGCGACTTGTCGATGTCGGTGAGAGTCAAACTGGACACGAGCTCATTGCAAGTGTTGTTCTTCAGTTAGTGTGAACCCAAGGGAGGGACGTGGTGGAGGCACTTAAACTGCTCGGTTTACAGTCCTTTTAGACAGGATAAAGATGGAAACTTACTAGTTGCGTTGGTTCAAACCACTCGGTTTAAGTTCAAGGCAACGAAACTTTTATATAAGCTCTAGTGCTTACAAGGGTTGCTCGTCTGGGATAGCAGAGATAAAGTCAAAAGGGTCGGCAGGAACGCGAGGGAGGAGACAATGAGCAAGAAGGGAAGGCTGGGAACGGACAATGTCTTCAAAAAAGTAGCCCTGATAATGGGCAGTAATCTGTCCTCGAAAAGTGAAACGCAAATGTCCGTAAGTGGTAATGACTCGTCTGTCTAGGAAGTCGTGAATTTCGAGCGTTACCAATGTATCAATATACCCTGCTCTGATCAGGTTGCTGAGGGGGGCGAATGCTGTACACAATCCGTCCCTGAAATCGTACCGGATACTTCCCAAGGGTAGGTCTGGGCAGGGGAAGTCGAAGATTGCTTTTGAGCAGATGTAGAGGGAGGGGAAGTCCGGGTGAACAGAGGGGTCGATGGAGCGAGGGAAGATTCTATAGATGTGGGGAGGGGTGATTCGAAAGGGGGAAACAGAGGGGAATACGCGGGGGTTGTTGACGAGGGTAGGGACCAGGGGGAGACGAGTTAGGTAGTCTCGGACACTTTCCGAGGCAGGCCACCAAGATTCTCCTTCCGCTGTGTAGATAGCGGTGTAGGGATGGGGGTGATCTTCTGGGCTGTTTAGGCAGGAAGGGGGGCGAAAGAGGGGGACAGCAGGAGCAAGGTTCTCTTGCTCAATGTGGGGGAAAGGGGGAGCTTGCTCGGCTACTCGTTCGTAGTCGATGGGGGAGTCGGGAGTTGGGATACGAGGGGGAGTGGGGGCGCGAGAGGGGACACAAGGGGGGGCGCTGACAGCGCGCGATACAGGGGCAGGCTCGGAAGGGGGATCGGGGTAGACAAGCTCAGGAGAGGGGGGACGTGGGGCAGAGCGGACAGCTACCTGTGTCCGGATGTCAAAGTCGAGTTCAAATTCTTCTTCTTCCTCCTTAATAGGAGTGGTGGGTCGAGTGATGGGCGATGGGAGCCCAGACAGGGGGGTACCGTGGACGTCGGTAAGTACGTACTCGTATTGAGTACCAGAGGTGGAGGCAACTGGTTCTTCTCCACCAAAGTCGACAGGAGTGAGGGGCGATGGAAAACGAAGGGGGGGAGGAGACTGGCGGAAAACAGAGGTAGTTGGAGGGCGGAGATGAGGGAGAACTTGAGGGGTAGGGGGCTGGTCATCCTCTTGATAATAGGATGCGGAATCTCCGTCCCACTGTCTGAACTGAGAGAAGTCGTAGTTGGACACTTAGGAACACCCAGGGTCAGGTCTAATTGTGTTAGACTGTCCAAGTGTGATGACTCACTGTCACTCGACAGGGAGGCACGATGGGGTTCGGAAGACTGGGGGTGGTGGAGAACTCGAAAGAGAGCGAGGAGGCTGACTGGCTCGACGGGACTGATCTTGCAGACTTGCAAGGGATAGTGGCGCTAAGTACAAGATCGTGTCTTGTAGCTGAAAGGGCACTGTGTGCGAGGAGGAGGAAGAGGCAGGCAGGAGGATGTCACAAAGGTGGACAGTCTGAGGGACTGTCCGATATATTGCGCTAGCTTATATACCCAGAGGGATGGTCTGTGCGTAAGTTTAGGGCAGGCTTAGGGCCGCCCACGGGTGCTGCGGAATACTGCGGAATGGAACATTCCAGAGACATCTAAGAATAGTGTCCAATGAGAAAACAGGGATAATGTCGTACGACTGCTCCGCAGTCGATGACGCCATATGACATGACTGCTCCGCAGTCCAATCAGATAAATCCAAGGAATGGTACGACTCTCAGTCGTCAGGTGACTTGATAAACGATGGGAGATCACGTGATCGTCGGAGTACAGAATTCAAACTCCGACTTCGGATTTCCCCTTTAGGAAGGTGATTACATAAGACCGGACTGGCGCTAGTGCTTTAAGGTCCAGTTCAGTCCAGTTTTTTAGCAGATTTACAAAAGACTGTGACCTTAACTGGTCTAAAACTGGATGGTATTATGTAAAACCTAGACCGGACCACTCTGGACCGGTTAATACCAGTCCAAGACCGGTCCGAACACAACATTGACTGGTCCACATGTTGACCAGTTGGTGACCAGTTGTGATCAGTTTCACGACGGTTTCTGACCGGTCCCGCAGGCATTTTTCATACTCATGCACTCAGAGATCAAGCAAAGATCAAGACTTTTATTTCATAGTAGTTAGAGTAAATTAATGTACTACTTGTAATCTAAGTTCGTAGCGTCATGAGTGGGGCGCCACATCAGTATCGTGGAGTTGCGGCGCCACGACAGTGTCGTGGGGACGCAGCGCCGCGTGGGTGTCGATGAGCCACGGCGCCGCGTGGGTGTCGATGTGCCACGACGCCGTGTCGTTACGCCGCGTCGGGGTCGATGGGCCACGGCGCCGTGTCGATACGCCGCGTCGGTGTCGATACGCTGCGTCGGTGGGCCACGGCGCCGCGTGCGTGTCGATGGGCCACGGCCCCGTGTCGTTACGCTGCGTCGGTGTCGATGGGCCACGGCGCCGTGTCGATACGCCGTGTCGTTACGCTGCGTCGGTGTCGATGGGCCACGGCGCCGTGTCGATACGCCGCGTCGGTGTCGATGGGCCACAGCGCCGCGTCAGTGTCGAAGAGTCACGGCACCGCGTGAGTGTCGAAGGGTCACGCGCCGTGTCGTTACGCCGCGTCGATGTCGATGGGCCAGGGCGCCGCGTCGGTGTCGAAGTACCACAGTGCCGCGCACCGAGGTGGAACCTAAGACAGTTAGTTGAAACCTAGAAACAACAATGAAGTTAGTTGTTTAAAAGAATAAGGAAAAATAAAACTTAGCTTTTTTGAGAGTCGCTGGGCAAAAGCAACGCGGAGAAGTACTGAGTGTCGCGTGTGTTGACACGTTGACAACTCGTCCAGTCCGGCGACCTGCGTCCCGGTGAAACCCGCCGTGGCACATATTACCAAGCGTCAACATGACCAAAAATGGGCATCAAACATCCATTTGGTGGTTGCAGGCCAAAATGAACTGAAGTCCAGTCTTTAACTGGTTTAGACCAGTTTTTTCCAGTCATAAGACTGATTGAGAAGGAGACAGACTGTGACTGATGACTTCTGAAAATTGAAAAACTGTGACTGCAGTCCAGTCATCATCAGTTAAAGTCCAGTCAGGTTTGCAGTTTTTTTCCAGTCTATAGGACTGGACCTCAAAGCACTAACTGGCGCAGACCAGTCTTAGACGCCTGAGTCACGACCCAAGTTTCATAGGTTCGTGACAAATATAGAGTACTCATTTGAAATGAGTACTCGTGCAGTTTGCTGTGGGTACTTGCTGCAAGTATGAGTCAAGTACGAGTCTTGGGTTTGAGAAAATTGGCGAGTACTCATGCTCACAAGTACTTGCACCAATGAGTACAAGTCAAGTACAAGTGGCTCTTCGGGCATTTCCAACGAGTACCCATACTCACAAGTATAACTTGTTGACATCTCTACTTCAAGAGACAGAAGTGGGAAGTCCCATGGGTTCAAGCTGCTCATGAGATTGTTCATTGTGAATTTGATCACTCCTATTCTTTGGTAGACGTTCAAGATGGTGGAGATGGTGGTGGGGACGAGACGCAGGCGGGTGTAGCAGTGAGTTGTCCATTCTCATGCCCAAGTCCTTTACTTATGACACTTCCAGCCCTCTCCTTCAAAGACAAAGAATGTCTTTGACCATCTACTCGACCTTGCACCCATGACTTCAGATCTCAGTGATGAACTCGACCACTTCATCACCGCTGACGTTGAGGATACAAGGGACCCTTTGATGTGGTGGCATGAACAGCACTCCTCCTTCCCTTGTCTATCACTCATGGTTAGTGTTCGAAAGTCCAGTCCTATGAACCGGAAAAAAACGGGACCGGACCGGACTGCAACCGATGGCAACCGGACCGTCGGTTGCGGTTCATCCCGCCCGAGGATTTTACCGGTTGCGGTTCATCCAAATTTGGCATTTGGGTGAACCGCCACAGGGCCGGTTGGGACCGGTCCCAACCGGTCTTACCATGACCACCGCCAGCATCGACAACGACACCTACGAGTCTAACTTACGACCACTTGTTCGACACCCGGGCCGACTGCAGCGCCGATGCCGACACCAACGACTTGCGGCCTCAACAGCAACAACCGCGCCAACACCAACTCGGACGACCACGACCACCACTCCGACATCGACGACGACACATCAACAACCACAACAAACGCAACAACAACACATCGACAACCACAACCAAGACGACGACACTCGACAGCTGCAACGACGACACTCAACAGCTGCAAAGACGACACTCAACAGCCGCAACGACAACACATCGACAACCGCAGCACATCGACAACCGCACCATCAACACACCGACTACCACGACGACGGCCGCGACAACAACACGTCAACAACTACAACGAAGACTGGGACGGCGACACATCGACAGCCACCACAACGACGACACACCAACAGCCGCAATGATGACACACCAACAACCACAATATCAACACATCGGCCTCAAGAACATTCACGACGACAACGCATCAACAGCCTCAAGATTCACGACGACAACGCATCAACAGCCGCAACATCGACGACAACCACGACACGTTGACGCCGACTCAAGCCGATGATCCGACAATTATTACTACGTGTTCACAACTCCTCTTCGTCGCGAAGAGGATGAGGGCCATAGTATATTCCTATAGTAGTAATAGACTAGTTACCAGGCTCATTGTAACTACCAGTATCATAGTTCAATAAAAAATTGTATCCTTGTTTATGACGGTTGCAGTCGGTCTTGGGTCGGTTGCAACCGACCTGGGATGAACTGGTTTAGACCACGAAGACTGGTCTTTTGAGAATCCGGCAACCGGGTGGGACCGACTCATGTCGGCTCGGTCCGGTTTTGGGCTCGGGGGATGAACCGATGCATCGGTCCCGGTCCCGGTCCTTCCAAAAAAGGGAAAAAAACCGGACCGGACCGGACTTTCAATCACTACTCATGGTGAGTGATTATCTTTCCATTCCAGGTAAGTCTGTGAAATTCTCTCATTCTGAGTATGCAGTACTTACAGTATTTAGCCACAACAGTTGACATCAAGTGCATTTTCAGCCAGGGCCAGCTGGTCCTTTCTCATGTCCGAAACTGTCTTTCTGTTCAGTCAACATGTGCGCTCCTGTGTCTTGGAGTTTGGATTCAGCTTGGGTTAGTGAAGGATAGTGACATTACAGCGAGTTCCAATGAGATAGGCCCTTCGTTTGGGAACACATATAGCGGACTTCCAAGATTCAGGGGCGGTGTTCATATTTTAAGTGCAATTTGAAATCCTCGGGGTCGTAGTTATCTCGCATAATTTGGGGTTATAAAATAGTTACCCTTTTTGCTGCGTGCCACCTCAGCATCTCCCATACAAAAAATAAGGTTACTGTACAACTTGTCCCCGTCCCCCGACACATGCTCACGCGCTCAACAACCCACCACCTCCCCAATGGTTCGTCGGCACATACCTGATCATCTTAAAGAAGCGGCGCTATCAATGTCCTTCCGTGGTCTCTCTGACTCGGAGATTCGTCAATTCACAGGGATCAGTGAACGATCCATCAAGCGTTTACGAGGCACGTATCGGGACACCAGCAGGGTTTCGCGTGAATTACTTGGTCAGGCTCGTATGCTCACCAGGATAGAAATAAAGGTATGCGCAACATTTTTCGGGCTTGATAGCCATCTCACTGTCCACTGTAACCAGTTCCTCTGTGATTGCATTGCGCGTACACCCGACAGCGCCCTCAAGGAGCTGCAGACGGAGCTCTATGAAGTCTTCGGCACTGAGACCTCACTGCAGACGATCTCGCGCTCTCTCCAAAGGGCTGGTTATACCATGAAGAAGGTATGTCGCATTCACTTGATCACCACCAAGAATCTCAATCCTGTACATAGGTCACGCAGCCTGCTCTGGAGCGAAACGAGCAAGTCCGTGCCGAATATCGGGCCCTTATCAACGCACATTACCGCCCAGAGCAATTGGTTTTCGCGGACGAGAGCCACTTCAACCGGCTCACATTGAGGAGGCGGTACGCGTGGTCGATACGAGGCGAATGCGCAAGTCGGTTCGACTTCTTCCTCCGTGGCACCAAGTACTCGCTCCTCCCTGCCATCTCCCTGGATGGCATTCTCCATCTTGAGGTTCTCGAGAATGCGATCATGGGTGATGACTTTTACCATTTCGTTCAGGGGTTACTCACCCGCATGAACGAGTGGCCCCTTCCCCACTCGGTCCTCGTTGTCGACAACGCATCGATTCATAAAGTTGATGGCATCCACGAACTGGTCGAGGAACGCGGTGCGCGCCTCCTTTACCTCCCTGCGTACTCACCAGACTTCAATCCCATCAAGCTCGCCTTCTCATCCATCAAGACGTGGCTGCGTGCGAATCGCGATCGTGTGAACCGGGAGCTTGAATCAGAGGACAGCATGGTGTATGACGTATTTTGGGAGGCCGTTTACAGCGTCACGGCGGAGCATGCGAAGGGATGGTTCAAGCATTGCGGATACACCCTCGATGACTAGTTTTATGCCAGTGTTTTTGGGAGCTTCTGAATCAGCAGTCTCGGTGTTGCGGTCTGCGAGGAGTTTGTTGCTTCCATCCATCTTACATATCCCAAATACGTGTTGTGTGATCGCCAGAACCAGATATGATCAGACACCCATCGTGCGAAAGTCGAGTGAGTAAATTTCCTGGGTGTGCCCACTGGCATCAAACTGGAACCGGTGTCTGGTATTTCACAGAAACACGACTACGATGCACACTATGAAATAGTCTATTTTTTTTTGGGGGGGGGGCGGCAGTTGGTGTGACCCGTCACGTGTCTACTGACAAAGCACACTTCAGATCTCTTGCGACATGTCACTACCCTCCTCGTAACTCTCGACTCCCGAGAGCCATTCCAAGACGGCCTCGTTCCTCTCGTCTCTGGTGGGCTGGCCATCACCCTCCTCTATGTCATCGCTCTCCTCTGTGTCATAGCCATATCCTGTCTCTATGTCGCCACCATCCACCATGTTGTCTGGTGTTGCCTGCTTGACAAATGCTTGAGTCAGGAGCAGCCACTTCCTGAATCGAAGGCTCCTCACTCGGCCTGGTCTTCAAGATATCGAGGGAGGTGTGTAAATTGTCTTGTTTTTCCTGTTTGAGAATTGCTTGGGTCGGAGCAGGCACTTCCTGTACAGAAGGCTCTGTGCTCAACGCAGTCGTCAAGAGACCAAGAGGTGAGAGTACATTGTCTCTTGTGAATTTGTAGAGACGGTGAGCTTCATCCGAGTCCAGGGAACCAAACATCGAAAGGTGTGTCTCGCCAAGTTCGAACAGATCGACGGTGTCACAGATGTCAAAGTCCTCGAATTCACTGCAAATATCAACGTATTTCTGGCACGTGTTTGGGTCGTGACAATCCATCATTGAAAGTAACTCGGATATCGTTCGGAACCGTCGAGTACGCCAGGTGATCCAGCATGGGGATGAGTGGTGACCCTGGGTTGCATGGCCCATGCGGTGCAGGCGTCAGGGGCCAGATCACTCAGAGGTTTGCAGCGTGGAGTGTTGTTGCTAACTCCAGCAGAGACCGGCAGTGGTTGCACGATCGAGGAATCCGACACCACATAGGACCCCTGCAACGCAGTACCAGCTGGACCCACGGTGGGCATGATGTTGACAGCGACGTGTACCTCATGCGGTGCACGTGTGCCCTTTAGCTTCTTTGCTGGTGGGGGGTCAAAAGTATCGACGTTTGGTGGCACGTATTTCGACGTTTTCTTGAGAGCCTATATTTTTGGTAAGTGCTTATTCGTCTTGGGATATGATTTTGGCTCACAATATGTTTTGCCCATTTCGTCATGTTTTCATGGTCAATCTCACGGTGTCCCCTACCTGGTGCATTCCAACAATACGCCTTCACACCATCCGACAAGTGCGCATGGCACAACAAGTGCCTCTGCAACTCACGTAGGTGTTCATATTGGTTTTTCACCTCTGGGGAAGGCGCTGGGGGGATATCGTTGTTGCGGCAGCGTTTCTGCTTTCCTTTGCCTTTTCCTTTTGGCACTGTCACCCATGCGTTCTGCAATCAAAGTGAGTACCTTTCTTATTGTCAAAAGAGCATCACTAACCGTGTTTGTAAGATCCATTGCCACTGCACATGTCCGCGCCGACACGACCTTTTCGCGCATCCGCACCATTGCGGTATTCCAGTCAGACTCACAACTGAGGTGCATCATTACGCGTCTTTTTTCACCGTTGAGGCAGTATCCTAGGCGCACGTCGTCACGGGCCATGTCAAATTGACCCTTTGCCCTCTCTTCAAAGTCTTTCCACTCCATGCCAGTGTGAGCACTGAATGTATGTTTCAGGTGGCTATCAGTCGTGTCAACCATGAACTCCCAAACTGCTTGGCATCAGTGTCGAGCCTCCTAACCAGTGTAAGTGTCACTTACCTCCTTCGCTCAGTTGCTTATTTGGATAGTTCTTTTTGGTCTGGCCCCCCTGAGTTGGTGCTGCAGTAGTGCCCCCGGCGCCCCCACTCTTACGCCGTTCCACCCTTCCCACATCCACGTGTGCATGTGCACCTTCAAGAACAGGTGCGCCGATTTCGCTTGCAGGTTCGCCCCCGTTGTTATCAGGGTGCAACACTACTGGATGCGGGAGTGGAGCCATGGGGTGATGAGCATATTCCCATGGCTGAAGATGTCCAGTGCCGAAGCTAGCACGAGGATCGACTTGTGGGTAATGCATCGGAGGATACGCAGGTGGGTAGTACTGTGCACCGTATGGCTGCACATAGGCCTGTGGTGTGTTCATGGGCTGACCGGTGACATGATACTGACCGGCGACAGGACTCGGAGGGTTTCCCACTAAGGGCTGGACGTGGTACGGGAATGGTGGTGGCAGTGGGATTTGGAAGGAGTGCTGTTGCTCCATAGGTGGTGACAGCAGCGGCAATGATGTCGGTGGAACCCTGGAAGGGTATGGAGCGTACACGCGAGCTGTTTGACGACGAGGAAGCATTCTGGTGAGGTGGCCCTTGGCATGCTGTCTTCACCCTACTTATACCCTGCAGTTCAGAGTGTGCGCAACGACCCTCAAGCTGTTGTGAAATGTGTGTTCAAACAGCCGCTTTCACGTCTGTTTCAGTGTTCTCCATCGCTTGCGAAGCGTAGTGGTGTCGATGCGTAGCTATACCTATCAGAGCAATCCCGTCGACAATCCAAGCTATTTTGAACCACATCAGTGTAATTCGTCAAGCTCCACAGGTCGTCAAGCTCCACAGGTCCCCAGCGAGTCGCGTCCTACCGTGTACGTGCGCACATGCGCTCAAGCCAAATCGCAGCGCCTGACATCTCCTGAGTGGCCACCTGTAACACCCGCACTCTATACATTCAGTTTTCATATTCTGATCAATATAATACATCGAGATTTTGAGCTACCAGAGTGTGGTCATTGTGAGCTGTAGTGCGCCTTGCACCTTTGTAGTTTGTCGACTTGCCAAAATTTTGTGGACTGATTATATAATTTTCTTTTTTTTAATTCCTTCAAATAATTTGTGTGAGAAAAAATTTCGGCATGTGCTCCCAGAAAATACATTTAATCTCAGCCTACTTCCTAATCCAAAATCGAAGGGCCTATCTCATTGGAACTCGCTGTAAGGGAGCACTCAGAGATGAGGTCATTGGCAAGGAAGATGAGCTACCTACTGACTGGGATGCAATTCGACTTGGAGGGCTGTAAGTCCAACACATTTACTAATATACCCACTGTCTTAACCCATGAGTTTTCATTATCGCATGACCCGAAACCCCACCAAGTGTCGCCACCATCTCGCACATTACGATGTCCTTGCCACATCCCTCCCACAACGCTCACAATATCCCCACACCTGTGCTCAACATCCTCACCACATTTTACGATCACCTGGATCGTCTGCGTCTGTCTGCGTCTATCTGTGTCCGTCTGTGGTTTCGGTAAGGGGGTTCCGTCTGCGTTTACAGTCCAAGGGACTCTTCCGAGAAGATCATTCTTGGGACAATGGGGGCCAACGGGCCAGTTCACTGACTAAGCGGGAGAGCGGTGGCTCTGACACAGCAGAGGAGAAGAGACAAGAAACGGGCTATATTGCTGAGAAGACTAGAATGAAGACTACAGAGAAAACTACAGCAGAATAAATACTAAGAGACAAGAGTGTACATAAGCTGTATGCCAGCGCATCATTTTGCTGGCAAGAAGTGCCAGCACAACAATCACTATGTGTCAGGGTAAAGGGCAAGTCACAGAACAGTCTAGAAGAATCAGATAAGCTGATTGGAATCGGGAACGAGTCAGTAGGCGAGTCGGAAGAATGAGGCAACTGAGACAGAGAGTATGGGCATGGCACGGGATCGTGACACCACGTCTCCATAATCGCAGTGTATGCCCCTGCAGCCCACCTTCTTCACCATCAAGGATTAGTGCTTTGAGGTCCAGTCCAGTCCGGTTTTTTTACCCAATTTGGAAAGACCGGGACCGGGACCAGTTCTCGGATTCAGAGAATCCCTGAAAGACCGGACCATAACTGGTAAGACCGGTTAACACTGGGTGGACCGCGGTCCACAGACTGGTCCAAACTGGTCCTTAACCGGACTAGCGTTGAACTGGTTGTGAACGCCAGTGAGACGATAACAAATATATTGTATCTACTCTAAAAGCCACTATAAAAACTAGCTACTATGAAATACCGCTACTATATGCCAGTCCTACTAGTAGTCTCCAATGTGCACAGGGGGGTGTGAAGCGTCGCTCGGTGTCGCGCAGGCCTCCGCGGAGCGCGAGCTGTCGTATATGGGTCCAAAGCAATTGTGGACGCGTCGTTGTTCATCAGCAAAACGACATAAGTTTAACCAGCTTATTTCATCGCTTAGATTTGGTTGTTCTGTCACTAAGCCGCTAAGCGACCACTAAGCTTCTCAATCAAATATAAGACCTTTCAGAGCCTAAATTTTTATTCAACCATGTAGTGTAAATTTACAAGAGTACTAAGAAAGTAAGACTCGAGACGGATGTTGTGAATCCAACCAAGGCAGTTCGTGTCGGTACTATCCCGGCAGCAGGCAGTGGTGGCGTTGTGACTGTTGCAGCTGGGGTCATACAGAGGTATCGGGGTCGCATGCAGTGGGGCGTCGTTGGCTCGTTGTCGTTGTCGCTGTCGCATGCAGAGGGGCGTCGTCGACTCGTTGTCGTCGTCGCTGTCGCTGCAGCCACTGGACCCCTGGATCCCCGGATCGCATGCATCGAGGGCGAGAGCGGGCGAGGACGGGATCGAGACGAGATCGAGCGACGGGATTATCCTTCGAGTGCCCGCGACTGGGCCTAACTTCCCGGATAGTCACACAGAGAAAGAAGTGGAGAAACTAGGGCAACCGAGCGCCGTGTATTCAGCAAGGATTACAGGGGTTTAAATACAGACAGAACCGTAGCCACAAACAAGCCAGTAAGAAGTAAGGAGTGTAGTATAGGAAAAGGGTGGCATAAGTGGAGGAAACAAGACGGAACGCGGGTGGAGACGATCGGGACGAAGACAAGACGGAAGGCGATGGACAAAGGAGATACGATGCGCGGGGACGCGCGGCCTGCCTTTGAGTGTCTATAGGCCATTTGCGAGGCGGTCGGCGTCGGCGTCCGTGGCAACGTGGCGCGAGGGTGAGCGTTGGCGATGGAAATAACGAGCGAGAGGGGGGAGAGAGTGTGTGTATGCGGAAGAAACCCAACCAAACAAACACAAAGAAGCCGAGCGAGCCAATTACACTGGAGCCTGAGTTCAAAATATCGACGATCAACAATCACTCTCGCGTCCGTCTCTGCTGAGTCCGCTCTTTTCCCCACTCACGCGTACTGCTTTTCTGCTCGACCCAGTATTCATGCATGGTTTTCAGACCCAAAGCCTGCCCAGTATGTGGTTGCACATGTATGTCTTTTGTTTTCAACTCGTCTCCATATTCGACAACTGACTCGACTTCACAAAACCCGGGCCTCTGCAATACAACGTACCATCCTCCCCATAACACAAGGCTGCAACGTCATTGCCCAAGCCCATCCGACACAGGTACAACCGCCTCTTTCTCCATCACCACCAGCTCATGAGGTTCTCGACGAAACCAGGTATTTTTGTTTCTTTTTGTTCTTGTTTTCTATCACAGGCTAATGACGAGACTCTAGCCTGTCCGAGTCGTTGCTGCCGCATTGTATGTCTTTATATATCATTATTTTCGCGCTTCCTACTAACTTCCTTCTTACTCTTGTCTTATTAGTCGTACTGTCAGATCAGCTCGAAATCAAGCCCGCCGTGCGATGTCGTTGACTTTTTCTTTTTTTTTTGGCTCATGTTTTTCGATCCCACCACCCCTGCACACTGTGTAGGCGTCCCACTTGGCTGCAAAGCATTCGGAGGTGCGTATCTGTTGTGTCCCTCGTTGAATGTCGCTGAGCCTGGCTTTGAGCCGCCACAACCAGTGTTCCAACTTGCCACCACTGGGACTAGCGGAAATGTCCAGTATGCCCAGTGCCTCAATGCGATCGCCGGCCCGTAGAGAGGGAGAGTCCACCTTGTGCACAGCAGGAGGCACACTCTCTGCGCCCCAGTTTACGGAGGGTACTCAGGCGTTGCGGGGGATCAATACCATGTATTGTAGTTTTTAGAATACACATAATAGACCCAATTCTTGAAAAATAAGCCAGGTGTTTAATAAATAAGGACGGATTTCAGCTGTGATTCAGTCGTGAATAAGCGAAAATTAAGCCCAATTCAGGAATATAATCTACTTATTTGCTTAACTGCTTTAAACCTCGGTTATTCTGATTTCCCGCTTAGTCCCGTTTAGGGAAGCTTATGGTGCTTATTACTTGAATAAGCGAAAAATTAAGCGAGTGTCGTTTTGCTGATGTGGGGAACACAAAGTGTGGGCTTCAGTGAGCCCAAAACTCCGAAATCTGAAGGGGGAAGTCTATAGTGTTATTACTTGACTGTAGTAAAGGTGTGATTACATGGGCTATATGCCAGAAAGTGTGCTAGGAAAGGTAACAAGGGACTCGGAAGTTAGGAACAGAGATGCTAAAACGCATAGAGTAAGGCGGCGTAGACGTAGAGGCACTTTGACTTGCAGTGGTGTGTGTTGTTGTTTGTCCATGATGGCGGGTTTTTGCGGGCACGCAGGTTGCCAGACCGGTCGACCACCCAGCACTCGTGTACTGACCTGAACCCAAGCTAAGTTCTCTTTTTTCCCGACTCTTTTTTTTTTTTTCCCTTTCTAGGTTTCAAACACACAGGGCACCACAACACCAACACGGTGCTACGCCCCCACGACACCAACGCGGTGCCGCACCCCCATGACACACCAACGTGGGGCCGCGATCTTACGACACCGATGCAGTGTCATGCCCCCATGACACTGACATGGTGCCGCACCCCCATGAAACCAATGCGACACCATGCCCCCACAACACCAACGTGGGGCCGCGATCTTACGACTCCGACACAGCGCTGCAATGCCACAATTCTGACGCGGTGCCGCACCCCCATGACACCGATGTGGGGCTGCGATGTTATGACACCGATGCAGCACCGCAGCGCCCGACAACGGCGCAGTGCCATGCCCCACAAAACCGACGTGGTGCCGCGCCCACATGACACCGACGCAGCGCCATGCCCCCACGGCACTGACATGGTGCCACGCCCACATGACACCGACGCAGCGCCATGCCCCCACGGCACTGACGTGGTGCCGTGCCCCCACGACACTGACGACGTATAGACTTTAGCATACTAGTAGTAGCTTAATATATTTGACATGTTTTTATTTGAGTGCACGGCCTCGTAACTTGAAGTGCAAAAGACTGGTCCTAGACTGGTCCCAACCGGTTCTGGCCCGGTCCCTTGAAATAGGGCAATAATGCAGGACCGCAGACCGGCAATGCCCAATGGGGGCTGTAACCGGGACCAAAGGTCCTATTGGACTGGTCACAGTCCGGTCCAGTCCCGGTCCTAGTCTGGTCATTGTGACTGGACCTCAAAGCACTATCAAGGATAGTGTTTGAAAGTCTGGTTGGGTCCAGTTTTTTGACCATATTTGGTCCAACTGCAACTCCAACCAGTTGCCAAAAAATGAAATTTGTCACAACCTCAACTGCAACTGCAAAAAACTGCAAAAAACCAGTTGCTACCAGTTGCAACTGGTTGCAACTGAATGTTATTTAATCTATTTAAGACTGGTCTAAACTGGGTCAAAACCACTTATAACTAGTGTTTGTCGGTACCTATAATAATTTTCCAAGTGCAACTGCCTTATAATGAAAAAATAATTAGGTAAAACAGCCAAAAATAACAGAAGTTACAAGTATATGATGTCTATGTATAATAACGATGACCGCATTCTCTTGAACATTCTTGCAGATGATCCCATTTTTGTAGCCTCGAATGAGAGGCAAGTGCAACATATCTCATGCCTCAGTCTCATGCCCGTCCTACTGTATCGCTCCCTGAGTGTCTTACTCAGGTGTTCCGACTCGTTTTTGAAAATATGACTCATACTACTGTACTTGTAGCTATAAAACAAGCCCTGAAAGGGCTCTGGCAATGCAACAAATTGACTTGTCTTTCCCCGTCTGCCTTCAATTGCGAATCGTCTTTGTTCTTGCTCATATCTATTTCGACTTGACATTCTCACGGTCACTTGCACATCCGGCATCGTCCGTAACCTTTACCAATGTAGCTAGACTTTGTGTACTCATACCTGTAGTAGTAATAAAACCTTCACCCGCTGCCTTAACCTGTACAGGTTTTCGTACCTGCAGGTCCCATTGCCACCTGTACCCAAACCCAAGAAAACCCCTACCCCTCATCATGGGTAGGGGTTTTGTCCAGGTCGGGTACAGGTGGCTCTGAAAATACCCGGGGGTGACCCAGGCCAATCACTACACATGTCACAGTACTTAGTGCAAGTGCGACGAGGTTATGTAAGACGTCGCACGTGAGTGCGCGCGCCGAGACGTTGAGAAATGGATGAAGTCGAGATTTATCGAGGGATTCAAAGCTTAGAGGAGTTCGGACGGATTTCGAGAACAATATGATGATAACATTTGAGTCCAAACACTGTACATTTTATACTAAAGCCTGTAGCATAATTTGTATAGTAAGAGTCGGCGAGAATCATAAGGTATCACAAAGAGTATGAACGCGTCGTCAAGACGCAAGGTCAGGGGGTACAATCGAGGCGCAAGGTCATAGAGACCGGTCATGAGTATGGTATGGGAAGGAAACCGAGACAGGAATCGAACGCGATACGGAGGAGTCGAGATGGCGAGGCAGGAACGGTGTGGAGCGTCTCCCTTGTGACGTCGGGCTCGGCGTGCTCGCGCTTGATCGGTGAACGTGTCCTGGGGTTGATAGTTATCGAATGGTGAAGGAGTGAGGAAGTGAGGTGAGGGTATAGTGACGACCGAAGGTCGCAGCGTTCCAAAGATTAGAGCTTGAGGCCGCTCGCGCTGAGGTGAGACGGATCCTCTGGGCCACCGGCCCGATCCGGTCCTGCCGGGATCCCAGCGCTGGCGGCTCCCCCGCAAGTCGGGCTCACAGCGCAATTCAGCACTCCCCCGCAAGCCGAGCGCAGCCCGAGCGCTGTAGTGTGACCCTTAACCTTCCACGCGGGAAGCGCTTTGGTCAATAGGTCGGCGACCATCTCGCCTGTGGGACAATAAATGAGCGTGAAGGTTCCTTTCTCAACCGAGTGACGAATGAAGTGGTAACGAATGTCGATGTGTTTCGTCCTCGCGTGAAAGTTGTCCGTTGTCGCAAGCGTTAGCGCCGCTTGGTTGTCGCAGTAGATCGTAGTCGGTGTATTGATAATGGTGAACAGTTCGCTGATGAGACGGCGGAGCCAAATGCCTTCTTTCGCGGTGTGCGTGGCCGCGACGTATTCGGCTTCTGCGGTGGACAGCGCGACGAGCTCCTGTTTGCGGGAGCTCCACGAGATTGCGCCTCCGTCGATGAGGAATGCGAAGCCAGATATGGCTCGCCGATGGTCTTGGGAGGATCCGTCTGCGTCGGTATAACCTATCAGTTCGTGACGGTCTCCCCCGTACGTCAGCGCGTAAGCTCGCGTCCCAGCGAGGTAGCGGAAGATCCTCTTGACGGCTTCCCAATGAGCTTCCCCCGGGTTCTCCAGAAATTGGGACAGTGTCGAAACTGCGAATGATATGTCCGGGCGAGTAGCCACGGACGCGTACATGAGGCTGCCGATGGCCTCCCGGTAAGGGACTTTGGCCATGCGCGCCGCGTCGGTCTTGTCCGCAGGCGCGTCTTTGCTGGAATAAGAAATGCCGGGAATCATGGGGGTGTTGATGGGCTTCGCGTCGCTCAAGTTGAAACGTTTGACGATGGTGTCGATGTAGGACTCCTGCGACAACGCGATGGTGCGCGTGCCGCGGTCCCTGCTGATCTTGATACCTAAGAGCCAGTGAATGGGCCCCAGGTCGGTGATGGAATGGCGGTCGTTGATGCGCCGCTTGTAGTCTTGAAGGACCTCGCCCGAGCTGCTAGTGATGGCGCAGTCATCGACGTGTACTGCGATTACGACCGGGTGCTCGCCGACGCGAGTGTGGAACACCCCGGGATCGACATCACTGACGCGAAAGCCGAGGTCAGCGAGCGTGCGTTTAAGGGTGTCGTACCACTTTCGCCCGGCTTGTTTGAGTCCATACAAGGACTTCTTGAGATGTTTGACGCTTCCGTCTTCGTCGTCGTAGCCGGGCGGGTTTTGCATATAGATGTCCTCCTCCGAACTGAGCTCCCCGTTGAGGTACGCTCCATTGAAGTCGAAGGAGTCGACGTCCCAATCCTGCTGCGCGGCGAGCGCGAGGATGGTTCGGAAGGTCGTGAGCTTTGCGACCGGCGAGTACGTTTCGAAGTAATCTGTTCCGTACACTTGCGTGAAGCCTCGCGCGACGAGGCGCGCCTTGTATTTGTCGATGGTGCCGTCGGCCTTCCGTTTGACTCGGAAGACCCATTTGCTGCCCACGATATTTCTTCCGGACGGGCGCGGAACCGTTTCCCAGGTGCCCGCGTCCTCCAACGTCTGCATCTTGCGATCCATCGCCCGCTGCCACAAGGGCCAGTCCCGGCGAGATTGCGCTTCCTTGACCGTCCGCGGATCGCCTTGCATATCGCTAATGGCCTCTGCGACTAGAGGCGTAACGCCCGCGACGAACTCGCAGTCAGCGCGGCCACAGTCTGCGAAGTCGTCAGCTAGAGCTGCCGACGCTCCGGCTTTCTTCTTCCGCTTTCTCCCACCGTCGTCTTCTTCTCCATCGACGGTGCCCTCACCTGCTGCTAGTCGCTTCTTGTATTCCGAGGGTTTGCTCTTCCGGGTTGACGAGCGCGTCCCTTGGGCGTAACTCGGGGTTCCGCCCGGCGTGCGTGACTTGGCCGACTTGACCTTGGCCGGCGTATGTGTTGACTTGAACTGGCCCGGTGGTTCTGGGTCCAGCTGTTCTTCTACGTCTTCGTAGTCTTCTTCGTTGTCTTCCTCTTCATCTTCTGATGGCGGCAAGGCAACATCTTGAGGTCGGCGTGGCGCGGGGGCTGGAATCGGCGGTAAAGCCGGTGGGAAGTGAGGGTGGAGGAGGAGGTGCTGTGGTAGTTGTGATGGTGCCGGGCTGGATGGCGTGCTGCGGGTGCGTGTAAACGGTCACGGTAGTCGGCGCGAACCTTATGTTCCGCTCGACTGTAATCGAGTTCTTGCCCGACCAGTAGATCCTGTGGGCGTGAGTACTATCCTTGTCGTACCCAACCCAATGCCCTTCAATAGCCCGCGCATCCAGCTTCGAGCCTGCGTCGGTGTGAACCCAAACGCGTTGCCCCCACTCGGGCACTCCAGCCAAGTTGGGCTTCTGCCCGCTAAGCCGTTCGTACGGCGTGGTGTTGCCCAGAGCCCGCGTCGACGTGCGGTTCTTGAGCCAGGTCGAGAAACAAACTGCCTCCCCCCAGAGATGTTTGGGGAGGCCACTGTGGTGTAGGATGGCTCGGACGCGCTCCAGGAGACGCCGGTTCAAGGACTCGGCCACTCCATTATGCTGCGGCGTGTCGTGAGTGGTCAACCGGCGTTCCGTACCTTGCTCCTTCAAGAAGCGGTCGAAGTCCGCACTGGTGTATTCGCCGCCGCGATCCGAGCGAAGGCGTTTGATCTTCACACCGTGCTGCGTCTGAGCCCAAGCCGCGAAGTCCTTGTAAGCTTGCAGCGCTTCATCCTTTGTGCGCAAGAGCTTGATGTGCGTGAAACGGGAGTGGTCGTCGGTGAAAGTGATGTAGTAACGTCGCCCTCCCAGAGTGTTGAGCGGCGATGGCCCCCAGACGTCGGTATGGACTTCTTCTCCAAAGGTCTTTGCTGGCGCGGCCTCGCGCTCCTTCTTGATGGTCTTCCTGGTTGCCTTAGCGTACTCGCAAGACTCACAATAAATCGGTTGCCCATCGTCTATGAGCGAAATGCCTTGTATTGCCCGAGAGCGCACGAGGGCGCGGATGGTGTCCGCAGCAACGTGTCCCAGACGACGATGCAGCGTTCGGATGTCGATTACCTCATCCGCCGCACTTGCGCCGCACACGTGCTCCACTCGGTATAGGCCGTTCTGATTTGATGGGATCTTCCCACGGTCTTCCCCTGAGGACTTGTAATCTTGCACGCGTTTCCCTCGAAAGATACCGCAAAGCCCGCTTTGGTAATGCGGCTTATGGAGACCACTGTGAGAGCCATATCCGGGGCGTGCAGTGTGTCGCGAAGAATGACAGGAGTGAACGACTCGCCATTAGGTACCCGGATACGCAGATCTCCCACACCAGTGGCGAAGAACAGGCGTTTGTCAGCTGCCATAATGGGACGAGGGGCGATAGGTCGGTAGGAGGAAAATTGATGACGGAATGGGGACATGTGACAGGAGGCGCCGGAGTCATACAGTTCGCTCTCGGCCCGAGGCTTGCACGCGTAGCTAGCCGAATCTTGATCTTCTTCTTGGATCTCTTCAATTGCAGCCCAGGCTTCTATATCCGGCTGCGTTTGCTGATCCGCCGAGGCGGCGCCTTCTTGGGCCCTTCTCCTTGGTCCTTGGCCTTCTTTCCCGCCTCCCTTTGCCCAGCAGTCGGCTCTGACATGGCCGCGTTTCTTGCAGTTAAAACATTTGATATCCTTCTTGCTCTTGAACTTGCCCTTTCGGCCGGCGTCTGCTCCCAGCGCTTCATCTTGGGGTTCCTTCTTGCCGGCCTTGAGAACGCGTCTGTCGAATTCGTCGGTGACTAAGCGTATCACCGTGGATGCAGTAAGCGGGGTGTTGGTGAGCGCGGCCGTGGTTGACATTGCCGAGGTTGTGGCATCGAAGGTTGAGGGGAGGGAGCCGAGCAAAATTGAGGCATATTCTTCGTCCGGGATAGACTTCCCCATCGCGGCCAATTGCTCGCGTAGGTTAGCCACATTGTCAAGATGGGTGCGCACGTTGTCGTCTTCTCCGCATCTCAGTGACTGGATCTGTCGACGAAGATCCACGACGATCATCTGCGTGCGTCCTTCAAATAGTGCCTTCAAGGCATCCCAGACATCCTTGGCACGAGTACTGCCCTTGATACGATTGAAAATAGAATCCGGAACCGAAGCAGCGATAGCCTGCTTCACGGCTGCTTCCCCATAGGCCCATCGATTCGGTGCGGTAACTCCGTTCACCGTGCCGGCTGTCGAGTAAGTCTGGGGCATAGCAGTGTTAGTCAGATGTTCGGAGAGCATACGCGAGCTCATCGCCCAAATCATCCGGTCGCGATAAACTACCCAGTTGGAACCGTCCGCGGCCAACTTGGGAACATTGAAACGGTCTTCGCTCATGACGAAGAGTGGTCGATAAAATAGCAGATAAGCGTGATAATGTAAAACTCGATTTCGTACTGTGTCTTTAGGCGCGGGGCACAGGGCCCATAACCTAGTGCAAGTGCGACGAGGTTATGTAAGACGTCGCACGTGAGTGCGCGCGCCGAGACGTTGAGAAATGGATGAAGTCGAGATTTATCGAGGGATTCAAAGCTTAGAGGAGTTCGGACGGATTTCGAGAACAATATGATGATTACATTTGAGTCCAAACACTGTACATTTTATACTAAAGCCTGTAGCATAATTTGTATAGTAAGAGTCGGCGAGAATCATAAGGTATCACAAAGAGTATGAACGCGTCGTCAAGACGCAAGGTCAGGGGGTACAAATCGAGGCGCAAGGTCATAGAGACCGGTCATGAGTATGGTATGGGAAGGAAACCGAGACAGGAATCGAACGCGATACGGAGGAGTCGAGATGGCGAGGCAGGAACGGTGTGGAGCGTCTCCCTTGTGACGTCGGGCTCGGCGTGCTCGCGCTTGATCGGTGAACGTGTCCTGGGGTTAATAGTTATCGAATGGTGAAGGAGTGAGGAAGTGAGGTGAGGGTATAGTGACGACCGAAGGTCGCAGCGTTCCAAAGATTAGAGCTTGAGGCCGCTCGCGCTGAGGCGAGACGGATCCTCTGGGCCACCGGCCCGATCCGGTCCTGCCGGGATCCCAGCGCTGGCGGCTCCCCCGCAAGTCGGGCTCACAGCGCAATTCAGCAGTACTATGACTCATTCCTAGAATAGCAGTAGTAGGGTTTGAGCTACTTACACCATTTGTTATGTTTTGTTTCAGACTCTTACTACTGGAAGGCTATGACTTCTTAGTAAGTAGTACTAGGTGAGGGGGGCATGTTTGATGCATGCCAGGTAGGTCGAACACACAATAGAGATGGACATCCATCTAAGAATAGTCTCTTAGGATATCATGAAGGCTTTATTTGCAGACAAGGCCCTTCACTCCAGAGTCCAGAGTCCAGTGACCTTGATCAACCACCCTCATCACCAGGTAACATTGATTGCTATTACTTGGCTCTCTTTCTCCACCCTTGCACTACAGTTGTCAAGTTGGGGTTGGGGCCAGCATAGACCCTTTGACCAGTTTTCATGTGCACTAGTCTCATGACAAGAATCATTGAGCCATGCTAAAGTCTTCTGTGCAGTCTGTGCTCCCTTGATATCCTTGAGGAATAAAAAAACAGACTTGATGCTCTCCAATTCTTTCCCGGCGCGTATTTCTGCGTCGAGATTGAATGACCTCCGTGACGGAGGCCAGAAGAGCGTCTTATAAAAGACTCTGAGGATGCCTGGCAAGTGAAGCTTATGTAATCATTGTTGTAATGCGTACTTCGCGTTGGGCAGGAGGATTGTAACTTGAGCTTGTCAATGCATTTGTATAACTTGACTCTTCAACACCCCACTGCGTCGCCTCAAGCTATTGTAGGCAACTTCTCCGGTGCGAGGCAACAAGAAATCATTATATCTCATGGAACGCGCCTTCAACTTCTACGCCCCGATGTCCAGACCGGAAAATTATCAACAGTCATTGCAACCGATGTTTTTGGCTCTATTCGTTCCTTAGCAGCTTTCCGACTCACGGGAGGGACCAAGGGTAAGCAATTGTAAGTATATGATCCCTTCTTTTCACTCATTCCCTCACCCTTCTCAGACTACGCAATTGTAGGGTCGGATTCTGGTCGCGTTGTGATCCTCGATTATGACCCTCGCACCAGCAGTTTCGTCAAGATCCATCAAGAAACCTTTGGAAAGTCTGGCACACGGAGGGTTGTTCCCGGACAATACCTCGCCACCGACCCAAAGGGACGCGCCGTTATGATTGCCGCAGTGGAGAAGTCGAAGCTCGTGTACATTCTAAACCGCGACGCTGCCGCTAATCTCACCATTTCTTCACCTCTGGAAGCGCATAGAAGCTCCTCTATTGTCCATCACATTGTTGGCGTCGATGTCGGCTTTGAGAACCCCATGTTTGCTGCTTTGGAAGCCGACTACACAGATGCCGACCAAGATCCAACAGGAGAGGCAGCCGCAAGTGCTGGCAAGGCACGTCTAGACACTATTTTTTCCGGGCCAGATCTGATACGCGTATAGTTGTTGACCTACTACGAACTTGACTTGGGCCTTAACCATGTTGTGAGAAAATGGAGCGAACCAACAGATCCAAAGGCGAATTTCCTTGTCCAGGTTCCGGGGGGGCAGCTTGCGTCAACCGAGCGATTTGATGGCCCTTCGGGCGTGCTCGTCTGCACGGAAGATCATATCATCTATCGAAATGCGGATGCGCCTCAGCATCGCATCCCCATTCCTCGGCGGAAGCACCCACTTGGAGACAGCGGGCGCGGCCTCATTATCATTGCAGCGGTGATGCACAAAATGAAGGTGAGCCAGGGTCATCTATCTGGTCCGTGTCACGTCTAATAAATGTCCGCTTAGGGTGCTTTCTTCTTCCTCTTACAAAGCGAGGAGGGGGATTTATATAAGATCACGATTGAACACGAGGAGGAGGAAGTCAAGGCACTAAAAATCAAGTTCTTTGACACCGTACCTGTCGCTTCTAGCCTGTGCATCCTAAAATCTGGCTTTCTTTTCGTCGCATCCGAGTTCGGAAACCAGTGCGTACTTAGTTCCTTCGCCAGTTCCGGCCCATTGATCCTAACTCCTGGCAGACAATTGTATCAGTTCCAAAAGCTTGGTGACGATGATGACGAGAAGGAATTCAGTTCCCGAGATTATCCTGCGTATGGTATGGCCCAACCGAACCAGGCCCTTCCTCGGGCCTATTTCCGACCGCGGCCTCTCGAGAACTTAGCTCTAGCAGACGAGCTTGAATCCTTGAATCCCATCTTAGACTCTAAGGTCTTAAATCTACTTCCAAACTCCGACACTCCTCAGATTTTTACCCTGAATGGCCGTGGCTCGCGGAGTGTGCTTCGGACGCTTCGACATGGACTTGAGGTAGAGGAGACCGTGAGTTCTGATTTACCTGGTATCCCGAATGCTGTATGGACAGTCAAAACTAGAAGCGACGGTGAGTTCCCGTCTGTGACGATGGGCATGGACCTTAACTTTTGGTCACAGACGTCTACGATTCCTACATTATACTCTCTTTCGTGAACGGCACTCTTGTTCTGTCTATCGGTGAAAATATAGAGGAAGTTCAAGACACCGGATTTCTCTCCTCCGCACCAACCCTGGCCGTGCAACAGATAGGAGATGACGCTCTTTTGCAAGTCCACCCACTCGGCATTCGACACGTCTTGGTTGACCGCAGGGTGAACGAATGGCGCGTCCCTTCCGGCAAGACCATCGTTGCAGCGACGACGAACAAGCGACAAGTCGTCGTGGCTTTGAGTTCTGCTGAATTGGTGTACTTTGAATTGGATTTGGATGGTCAGCTGAACGAATACCAGGACCGGAAGGCGATGGGGAGTACAGTCCTCGCACTGAGCATCGGGGAGGTTCCAGAAGGACGGCAGCGAACGCCGTATCTTGTAAGTACATTGTCCGGTTCGAGGCTTGAGCTGACTTCACCTCCCATAGGCCGTGGGATGCGAGGACCAGACAGTCCGGATCATTTCTTTGGACCCAGACAGCACACTAGAGACGATTAGTCTGCAAGCGCTGACCTCACCCCCTTCCTCAATATGTATTGTAGATATGCTGGATGCTGGGATTAACCGGAATCAACCAACTGTGTTTGTCAATATTGGCCTTCAGACTGGCGTTCTTCTCAGAACTGTCCTGGATCCCGTGAGCGGCCAACTCACTGACACACGGACGAGGTGCCTGTTTTCCCAACCCCGAAGCGATTCGTATTAATCATATCGTATCCACAGATTCCTTGGTACACGGCCAGTTCGCCTCATTCGTGTTCAAGTAAAATCACAACCCGCAATCCTCGCGCTCTCCTCCCGGACATGGCTCAACTACACACATCAAAATCTGATGCACTTCACCCCGCTCATCTTCGACCCCCTTGATTATTCATGGAGCTTCTCCGCAGAGTTGTGCCCAGAGGGCTTGATTGGGATTACGGGCAACGTGCTACGGTGAGTTTTCTGGGTGTTTTGACATTATATCGCGACAAGATGATATAAACGGACCGGACAACTCCATGAGTCCATGTCGAAATAATTTTTATTACCAATTGTTCCTACTGAACCTTTACCTTCCGTCGCTGATTTCTGATCCGTATGGTCTTGCTGATTCTTTCCCTCTTCGTCTACAGCATCTTTCAAATCCCAAAACTTGGCACAAAGCTCAAGCAAGACGCACTTCAGCTCTCATACACACCGCGAAGGTTTATCACTCACCCCAACAATACTTACTTCTACATCATCGAGTCCGATCACAGGGTACTAGGGGCCGACGCTGCTGGCAAGAAGGTCCAGGAATTGGCAAGTGGTTCTCGCTGAATAGAGTCGCCTATGGAAAATTAACGCGTATGCGTGTATCCAGCGATCACAGAAGAAGGCGGTGGACGAGGCGGTCCTTGAACTTTCAACTGAACAATTTGGTCATCCGAGGGCACCAGCCGGTACTTGGGGTTCTTGTATCCGTATCGTCGACCCCATCGAGGTGAGCGGTTTCCTTTTTCTTTATCGACGGTAAACTGAGGTACGCCCGGGTATGCTAGAGTAAAACGATTCGTGTTGTCCATATCGACAACAACGAAGCAGCATTTTCTCTAGCCGTTGTGCCTTTCGAGGCACAGGGTAATGAGCTGCACCTTGTAGTGGGAACAGCACAGGACACTTTACTAGCCCCACGATCATGTACAAGTGGATTCTTGCGAGTGTACAAGTTCACTGAAGACGGAGCAGACCTTGAATTGCTCCATAAGGTATATTTACTTGCAAGTCACCCGACTCGCTTTCTCACTCTCGTACAGACGGAGATCGATGACGTTCCACTGGCCCTTCTTGCCTTCCAAGGGCGCCTAGTTGCGGGTGTTGGGAAAGCTTTGAGAATCTATGATATGGGCAAAAAGAAAATGCTGCGGAAAGCCGAGAACAAGGTGCGTTCAGAACCAATGTAGAAGGATCTTTGCTCACATCCATTAGACCATCGGTTCGGCCATTGTTACCCTCAGTACGCAGGGCTCACGCATCCTAGTCGGCGATATGCAAGAGTCTGTCTATTACGCCGTTTACAAGGCCCCAGAAAACCGGCTTCTCATCTTCGCAGACGATGCTCAGCCGCGATGGATCACTTGCTCTACGATGGTGGATTACACGACCGTTGCGGCAGGCGATCGCTTTGGCAACGTCTTCGTGAACCGCCTGGACCCCAAGGTATCGGACCAGGTCGACGAAGACCCAACTGGCGCAGGGCATTCTGCACGAAAAAGGCCTGTTCATGGGCGCGCCGCACAAGACCCAACTCCTGGCCCACTTCCACGTCGGGGATCTGATCACGAGCATCCACAAGGTGTCGATGGTGGCCGGCGGGCGGGAGGTGCTACTCTATACCGGCCTGCACGGCACGATCGGCGTCCTCGTGCCCCTTGCGTCGAAAGAAGACGTGGACTTCATCTCGACGCTCGAGCAGCACATCCGCACGGAGCAGACGAGTCTCATTGGCAGAGACCACCTGGCGTGGAGAGGGTATTACGTCCCCGTCAAGACGGTGGTCGACGGGGACCTATGCGAGACGTTCGCCATGTTGCCGCCGGCCAAGCAGAGCGCAATTGCGGGCGAATTGGACCGATCTGTTGGCGAAGTTTTGAAAAAGCTGGAGCAGCTGCGCGTGACGGCCAGCGGGTTCTGAGAGGCAGTTCGTCTTGACCTTCCTCACTGACTGATGATCGTGTCTCTGTATGCAATTGCTACTGCTTTCGTCTATCCAAAACGTTCTACTACTTCATGTAATCCCACAACACGGATTGTCCCGTATAGTACAAACTTGCTTGCCCAAGACCCTAGCGACCTAAGCTCAAATGAACGCATGCTGGACTACGTGACCCTTAATTCATTAATCGTCTAAAGAGCCAGAATCTTGCTCTTGCTCGCTGCCCATATAATCTTCGGGTAAGAGATCGGGAGCGCGCCGCACACCACGCTCACTGCAGATTTTTAGCACTCTTCAATGACGTATTGTGCAGGCAGGATATCGGGTGACTTACATCTCGTCTACGGCCACCATGAGGTCATAGTTGATCTCCTTGGAAACGACCGAGTCAAATTTGTACGAAGGGTGGGACCGAACAAAGTCGCGGGTCCAGGCGGCCGGCGTCTTGAGCGAGCCGTTGGCCCGACGCCGGACGAGGCTGAGGTAGCTCGTGATCTTGCGTAGCTCCAGCTCGCTCATATCGAGCGTGTCGAGGTAGGCCTCGACGAGACCGATAAGTCCTGGGAACGCGTCGCCCTATCCAAGAAAAGTAATAGCAACGTCGTGCCTGTTTAGGCCAAAAGGTCTCATTTCTAAATGCAGTCGCTTACCCGGCCGTTGATGATCTCGTCCATGGTGTACTCTGCGTACTCCTCATTCACGCTCCCGCCCGTGGCCTCTTCTTCTAGAGGAGGTGGCGGAGGTGGGAAGCAATTTGCCATCACGCGGCGCTTGGGACGGTTGCTGTGGTGTTGCTGGAAACCGTTCGTCGCTCCGTTGGACGGCGCGGAGCTACCCGCGTCCGCGCCAGCACCCACATCAGTGGTCGAGAAAGGACGCGAGAACGCGGCGTCGTCGTCCGGAGTCGTCGCGCCGGACGTGGCGCGCGACGACGGGGGCGTGAAGATCTCGCGGCGGAAGAAGAACTTGGCCTGGTTGACGGCATCGCGCTGTTGTGCGCGACGCATGTTCTCGTCGACCTGAGTCCATGTCAGGGTTTTGCGTATCGCGACTTCGACAGATCAGATGTACATACCTTGGAGATAGGGATGTAAAAATTCAGGTTCATGCTCATGATCGCTCGAGATAGGAGCACGATGAACACCACGAAGGAGGCATTCTCAAAGTCGGTCATCTGGGCCTCCATACTGCGGAACTCGACGCGCCAGCCGATGGGCGACTTTGGAGGCGGCGGTTTGAATCTAAGGGTCTGCCAATTGGTGGATTGGATGTTCTGCTCGTTGAAACATAAACTGTTGTCCAGGAAAAAGGCCAAAAATGAACTGACCTCGAAGTGGTCCGTGCTCTCACTGTCATCTTGATCGATGAGCTCGGAAAATACAACAATAGGATCACGAATGAATAGGTGCGCAATGTGTTTGGAAAGTAGTTCATCGATTCCTGCATCCGCGGTTTATTAGCGCGGAGGGGAAAATAAGAAAATACTACAGCTGGGACGAGGGCTCACCGTGCTGGCGCATGCGGTCATAAAGAGCCTGGTCCATCGGGAGAGTATTGTCGTTGTACTCCGGACGGTTCATCCAACCCTCCGAGATGTACAAGTCCACGCTGTCATAACGAGACTTGGGGATTTTCATCCGATTTTCTTTGAGGGGCTAAACGCCTAGACCGTAAACCTAACGTGACAAGCGTCACCACCAACCCCTCACCTTGAGGCCTCGCTCCTCCTCTGTACGATCGTCCACACTCCCGGCAATTACGTTCCACCTACAGTCCACATCGGCGATGTATCCCCGCCAAAGTGGGCTGGCAGCTGTCAAGGCCAACTATAAACCGAATCAGGAAGGGCAAAAGCGCGCAAGCGAAAGCACGCATGCCATTATGGGACCGATGGGGATAAGACCGTCGTACATGCGGCGCGATTGGTCGATATTGCAACATTGGAAGGTAACTTGTAGACAGCAGCACCCCATACCGAAGCCCATCGCATCCATATAAATGTGATCGATAAGCGCGGCTCCATTTCTTGCCTCTAGTGGGGATAAATATTATTAGATCCGACGTCAGCGGTTGACTCCGAGGACCTCACCTGCATCTTCTGGGTATACATCCCGATGCCACGGGATGGTGGGGTCTACGAAGGGGCGCGGAGTGCGGTCATCTACGAAAATGGGGAGATTGATGGCCACCTTTGACCTGCGCCGCCTCCTGATGTTCGCAGTGAGAGTTCTGGAGGCTGTCAATTCGTCTACTCGTGAAACGCGAGGACACTGGCGGACGCACGGAAAGCGAGCGTGAGGATTCGTGACCTGCTCAGGGAGAAATAGACTGTGGCTAGAGACGGCTTCGGCGGGATCGTAGTATGGCTCCGTAAACTTCCCGGGCACCCCTAGGCGCGGAAAGGAGGTGAGGGTCATCGGGATTTGGTTGGGCCTCAATTGCGAGCGGGCCAGGCGCCGCCTTGCGGAGGCCGGCGGCTAACTCGTCAACTTTCTGCTGAAAATTAAGAGTCGATGGAAGCAGGAGGTAACCCACCGAAGGCGCATGTTGGGCTCGACCAACACGAGGTCGCGGACAAAGCCGGTGTAAGGCGCTCCGGGAGTGGATTCGAGCATGTACCTTCCATACTCAGGATGGAATAATGGCGGGGCGACGCTGTAGAGAAAAAACGTGACTCCGGGCTGAGAGAGCAAGTACAAAAACTTACGTGTTCCCCGACTTTTGCGTCCATTTCGCTCGATAGGGCCTGCAACTTGGCCAAGATGTCGGTTTGGCAGAGAGAGAGCACGGCATCCTTGGCACATGTGTCGAGCTGTACGATCATATACTCGACCTGCAGTGGGCGGGAGATGAGCGGGCAGCGACGTGGAGGAAGGCTGAGAAGTCTGAGGAGTACCTCGTCCCCCCAGAGAAGCTCATCACCCTGTCCTATCCTTGAGACGGTCCCAAATATTCAAGAATTGAGTGACGCCGTGATATCGTACGTGATCTGCATAGTGCTTTGCTTGATCCCAGTGTAGAGGTGTCCCTTGGGACAAGAGACCCATGGCGGTGCGGTGTTCATGCGATCTATCGTAACGTACTGCTTTTATACACTCGGATTACTGTACAGTGAAAAATTGATCACTAAGCACCCATGGAAATAAATTTGATCCGTAATCCATCTAAGTAAACTACCGCGGGGAATCGAGGAACGTAGTAGAACACAAGTGAAGGCCTAATCCATACTCAGGACCGGGAGCAGTATGGTTCGTCAGCCATTATTCCCACTCGTCGTCCATTTGAGTAAGATCTTTAGGGCAAGTAAAACGTGCCTCAATGCCCGCGTCCATGTTTCCTCCTGGTTAAATTGCAGCTTTACCGAAGAATCTCCAATCTTATCTTTGACAACCCTGAAGTGGTTAGTACGTCCGCGGGGGTATCATTGGCGTCCTTTATATTGGTCATCCGAGCTAAATCCACTCACTGGTGCGGGAACTCTACGCTTGAGTCTTGTAACCTGACCCACTCCATGAGTTGCCTCAAGCAGTCCAGCACGGCTACCATCGCAAAGTCGAATCGCCGGTTGTGCAGCAATCGCCCGAGATGTAGGTCGCCGGATCCATACAGCTCATACGTTGTCTTGTCGCCAGTAGTCCTCTCGACGCGAGAGAAAGATCCCATAGGAACAAGGCGATAACTGCGAGTACGGTGAGCGACTGGTGACGAGTGGTCGTTCAATGACACAGACTTTTCGAATGTGAAGTCCAATTTCCGGGCGATAGTGTATAACAAAAGTAAGGTTTGCCCCCAGGCTGCATTGATCTCGGCCCATTCGACCTAAGACAGGCTGTATCAGGCTCCCAAGAAGGACGGGGCCTACGCAAAACACACAGGTACTCCAGGAACCCGCCCGAGACGAAGGCTGTTAATGGTGCCAAATACGCCATCGTGCCCGATGCAGAAGGCGTCGTTGTACACGTTCGTGCGTTCGAGTCGTTCAAGGGTGGCGGAGTCAGCAACATATGTCGCGCGCAGTGACGCGAGCTGGGAGCTTTGTTCAGCCGACCTTAGTAAGTGTGCGTTGTAAGAGCGCCAAAATCTGATTGGTAAAACATCGTTTCGAACGTTGGCCCGAGGGGAATGAACGAGCACGTACTCTTCTTCCTCTTCCTCAAGGGTTTTCTCCTCTAGCTCTAGTGAGCGCAATTCCTTCGGCGAGCTGTTCACGCTCTCGCTCAGCTTCGCGCAGTTGCTCGATAGCGATCCGCTTGTCTTCCTTCAATCGAGCTATCTTCCGCTCTGCTTCTTGGGGGTTCAAGCCCTCCTTCTCCCGATCCTTCTCTTTCTTTGCTTCCTTCTCAAAAGCAATATACCCATCACGCTCTTTTTTGGTCTCCTCCAGCTGGCGCGTGAGATTTGAGAGTAGGATGTGCGTGCATTCTGCACATAATGGATGATCGATGTCCGTTCGACTAGAGAGTAAATTCAAAAGCCGTTGTGTTGAGCGGAGGTGATGAGACAATGGAGAAGGGTTCACGTGGTCGGCGTCGTCTACAGGTGGGTCCTTCGTCAGAGATGCTGCACCAGACTCGGCAGGTGATAACTTGGGTGTCTGTGACGGGAAGGATACATGCGAGGGGATGTTATTGATCACGCTGTCTTGCAGTATCACAAAAGACTCGTTCGGAAGCAGAGGGGGTCGTTGGGGGAGCTTTCCCTGTGCCCGGGGCGAGAGTTGGGGTTGTGAACGGCCACTTGCCTGCCTTGTGGATCTCCATGCTTCCTGCGCGGATGAAGGGGCAGGCAACTGCACGAGTTTCTCTTCTTCTGGAGGAGGAGGTTGAAGGTTGAGCTGCGGTGGTAGAGAACCGACTATCATATCGTACGCAGAAGGAGCAAGATCGACAAGGGAAGCGTCTAACTAGATGACGTCCGCGAATTTCAATATGAAGGACCAATGAAAGAGAAAGGTGTGTCGACGAACCTGCAGTGGCTGCTTGCACTGTTGACAGATGAAGGCCATCCTTGATTCCCTGGCCAAACTGCGAGTGACCTACCAATGGTGACCTTTACCGGGCCGCGGATGCCGCACGTGCTCAAATCCTTGGGGACAATTCCCGATCAACTCTGCCGCTCGTCTTTCGTCGCTCTCGGGGTCACACACTAATGGCGCTTCCTTCCTTGCCTTTTTTTCCCAAGTATTTCGTTGCCGACAACAGTGGGTTCTGAGCCTTGCGATGGGCCCAGGGCTACTTCCCAATATCACCCACAATATCCTGTGTGTACGTCGAGCATTTGGCCCTGCAGCTAGAAATCGTGGCGTCGTCTCATCTGAAGCTCTCAACCAGACCGGCCCCTATTTCGCAGAGGTAATCTGGGTGTCTCGTCATCCGTCCAATTTACTTTACGGGGTTGTCTAGCCTCGTGTTATTCGCGCTGGACCCATACTCAGCAACCTCCCTGGTGAACATGCGCTCGACTGACATCGGAAAATATCGTATCTATTTTTTCATTGGGGGGGTAATTTCCCGCTTGTGGAGTAGGGTGAACTGGAGTGCTCCCATTTTCGAGAATTGACACCAAGCTGCTTCTTGTACGTCAATTGCCGAACCCACTCATTGAGAATCATTGAGAACACGAGACCCGGTAACGCTCGCATCGAGCAATTGCAACTCAATGCTCCTTGGCGTGAGGCTCCTGGTGGTGACTGGGTTCCATCGAATCACAATTCATCGCCTCAAAAGAGCTGCCAAGCCAACTTGCGTCCGGCACTCAACACCCATTCACTACCAATTTCAGTGTACGTCGCTTGTCCTGAAACTCAAAAATACTGCTCACCAGGGATTTTTCAGATTGATGTCGTCATCTGTTTTCGCCCTCATTATTGGTGTCGACCAGTATAAATCCAGCAAAATCTGGAATTTATCGTCCTGTGTCGATGATGCTCTCAAAATGAAGCGCTGGCTCATGAACGATCTCGACGTCCCGCGCGACCATATATGCATGCTTGTTGACAGCAAGGCTACGAAGGGTGCCATCGAGGATGCGTTCATGTCCCATCTGGTCAACAATCCTTCCATCCAAACCGGTGACTCCATTATCATTTACTTTGCTGGCCACGGCAGTAGCGCCGTCGCACCCGACGGATGGCAGAACGGACGCCCTTTGCACGTCGACATACTATGTCCGTATGATCATGGTACACGTGTACGAGGGAATCGAGTCCCAGGCCTCACCGATTGGTCCATGCAAGCGATGATCCACGAACTTAGTGAGGCAAAGGGCGACAATATCACTCTCATGTTAGACTGTTCTTTCTCCCCTGTCCGCAGTCGCTCTGGCGCCGGCACTCGAATCAATACCCGTTGGGCTCCGTCCGCAACTAAACTCACACCAGATGACCTGTACGCCGGTCTCTGGCGCGGCGCGGGTCGCAAGGTCTCTCTCTCCGGCCACGGGTTTTACCAGGAAGCTGCTAGCTCTCACGTGACCATCTTAGCGTGCAAGCAGGGCGAGGGTGCCGCCGAGGACAAGGAGGGTGGACGTTTTACCATGGCATTTCTGAAGGCGAAGGATATCAAGTCGTTTCACTGAAACATCATATGACCAGCTCCTCGGCGACCTCGCTATCCATGGCGGAGAGCAGCACCCCGCCTGCGTCGGCAAGAACAAGGACCGAATCCTCTTTCATGGGACCCCATTCAAACCCGACAACTGCTACGTCCCCGCCCTCTTCTTTGTCGACAAAGAGGTCCGTATCGCCGCCGGCGCTATCCATGGGGTGGTGGAGAGCACCGAGTTCAGCTTGCACAAGCATAACGTCCATGGCTCCCTAAACCCCGTCCTCGCTACTCTCCAGGTATCCGCGGTACACTCGACGTGGTCCCTAGCGAAAATCAAGTCTCATTCTCCGATGTCCATCACGGAAGGATGGGTCCGCGTCACGCGCTGGAATAATAGGACTCCCTTCAAGGTCCATCTCAAGAAGACGTGTCTGTCTCTCCAGCGATGGTGGAAGTTGCGCCGGAAGCTTCCCGAAGAGCCTCAGCGAGAGGCTACTCCCGGAGGGTGCTCCGTGGTGAGGGTGTCGAAGGCAAAAGCAAGCGCATATTTCAGTTCAGAACCATCCAGACGGTTTGTCCATCCAGCGCCACGACTCACTTATCAGCGACAACTGCCCACAGATCGTCCAAGTTGACACGCGCCACGCCCTGGACGACGTGAAGGCCATCGACGCTGCCGCGAACTTTCACCTGCACCTTCACCGGAAAAACTCCAAGGCGCCACTGTGCAAGAGGGTAGCGATGCGGCTCCACCGACTCGACGGGGAGTCGTGGTCGCCGGTCGAGGAGAACCTGCTCGAGGACGGAAAGGCCATGCTGACGCTCGACGACAGCACGCTCTACGCCGTCTCGCTCGAGAACGCTTCGGACGCCGACCTGTGGCCCTACCTCTTCTGGATGGACGCAACCGGGTACGCCATCCGCCCCGTCTTCTTGCCCGACCCCGCCGCGGCGCCGCCCTTGAAAAAGGGAGGGCAGCTGACGATCGGCACGGGCAACATCGGCTCGGAGGCACTCGCGTTCACGCTCAATGACGGCGAACCGTATAATTCGGGGTTCCTGAAGCTCTTCCTCTCTACTGCGTACGCGCCGATGGGCCTCGTTGAGCAGGGCTCGCCAACGTCCGTGCCGCAGCCAACAGAGCCACCACCAGCACCATCCATGTCGCCATCGCCGTCGTGCTCCACGGCTGGCGCAGAGAAACCGGAAATGCCATCCAAAGAACTTTGGGACGCGGTGATGGCTTGCGTCACTATCGTTCGCGGTGGTGTGAAACCCATGTAAGAACTTACGGTATTCTGATCTCTCTCGTCTCAAATTGGATCGTTAATGTATGCTGGCTTTCTGGACCTGTTTTATTACATGCTGGTTTACACTATTTACTACTTTACTACGTTTGCTATATGATGGATGCCAGAACGCTATGTGTTACAACTGAGCGAAATAACATATGATTAGGCGTATAATTCCGCGTCGCGAGCCTGAAACGGACCCTGGACAGAATAGTATAATTAAGAGGGTATCTGAACTGCCATCAGTCCCAATCGTCGTCTGCCGCTTTGAAAGCCCCCGTCTTGCTTCGGGGTTTAGATACAGCCTTCTTCCCACCTCTGCCCCGTCTAGACGTCCCGCGCGAGGAGGACGCTTTGCGGCCTGACCCACGGCTTCCCCCGGTGGGGAACCCAGGGTCTGGGCAGTCTGTCAATGAATATGAGCATCCATTCATGATCAGCAATAAGGGACAAGTGACATATGTAGGCGTCACTTACCCTTGCTATAGTGTCCTTCCTTCCCACATTTGAAGCACTCCGCGCCGGCGCCTGGGCCGGCCGGGCCTGTGCCTCTCGACTTGGATGGGATCGTCGTCTTGGAGCGTTTTCAAGTTATTTCGCTGGTCTCCCGCAGGGCAGGCTGTGTGCGCATGTGACGCGCGAAGCGAGTGAGTGCGTCAGTCAAAAGGTTGAGCCGAGATTATGACGGCCGCTCATACCGCTTGCCCAGTGCCCAGGTTGGTTACACTGGTGATGATATGAAAGCCCCGTATATGGTTTTTGTCAGCGAGGTGGAGATTGGCAGGACGGCACATGGCTCCCTTTGCTTACGTTGTAACATTCTCCCGTCGTCTGCTGGCTCCCTGCACCTGCACTCATAGTTCTTGCATTGAGAGGAGCGACGGTGACGGCGGCGGCCGGGTCGTCCTCCCACTCGAAGAAATTGCAGGAAGCAGCTTGAGAGTTTGGACAACTCCAGTAATGTCTTCCCTGGTTCGAACCCTCCTTCTTGACAATTTTGAGCACCGCCGTTAGGTCACACTGACAATACCTCCTTGGAGCCTGACGGAGAAGGGGAATAAATAAATAAATCGCTCGTATATGGAGGTGTGGAGCTAGTCGTGCGAAGACACGTACAGCATCGTCGGTGCGGGACCTCTTCGCAGGAATGGAAGGCGGGTTTGGAGGTCTGTCGCCGGGCTTCGTGCCACCATCTCGGGGAGGCTCGTCAGTCCATTCGAAGAAGTCGCAATTTTCGGGTTGTCCGCATCGTCGGAATTGACGCCCTTTGTTTGCAGACTCTTTCCTGACGGTGAACTCCACGGAGGGCTTGCCACAGAAGCAGTTAATTTGCGGCGCAGAGGTGCTTGGTCCGGTAGCTGGCGCTGATCGCGGCGCCGTCTGGGGCGTCGCACGAGACGAGGACGGCGGTCGAGAGGGAGGACGAGAGGGGTTTGGGCCAGGCGCTGGCGCCAAGTCCACGGGTAGCGGAGGAACGGCACCCCAGAGTGCTTCTGGGTAAAAGTGAGACGAATGAAGGGCAGAGAAGGTCACCGCGCGGTACACGCACCGTCATCGCTATCCAGTCCTACTACCGGGGTGGGGGCAGTCCGACGTGGCCTTGTCGAGGTGCTACTCCGTTTGGGTGCACCAGCGTTTCGCGTGTTTCGCGTCGAGTCACGGCCTCTTTTGCCATCACCGTCATTTCGACCAGGGGAGGGACCACTATTCCCATCATTTCCCCCATGAGGCGGGCCACCATTCCCATTGTTTCTGCCATGAGGAGGACCGCCATTCCCATTGTTTCTGCCTTGAGGAGGACCACCATTCCCGTTATTTCCGCCGGGTGGAGGTCCGCCGTTCCCATTGTTTCCGCCTCCGCCCGGTCTCCCATCTCCTTCGATATGTCTGCGAACGCTCTGGTGCGAGTTAGCCAAATTGGTGTTAATGATTTATGAAATTAATATTCATCATTACCGAAGTGACTTTGGCAAAATTTGCCCTCGCCCTGACAAACATGTCCTTATATTGTTCGACAGCTTCAACGATCATATCGTTCTTCGACTTCGTACCCTGACAAACCGCGATCATGTTGCGTTCCGTCTGACGAACAGGCTTAGCGTGTGCGCATTCTATCATGCAACCCTACGTACCTCACGCCTGAGCTGCGGCTTGCTCAAGCTCCGATCGAAGCCAATGTCGTTGTAGCCATTCACAAGACCTATCCCTAAGGTCGATGGAACCAAATACTTTACCGAGCCTTCCATGCGCGGAATAACATATTCGCGGTTAATGATCGTATCGATGTGCTGAGCGATGGTGGCATCGGTTCCAATACCATTTTTGTCCATGATACCAACAAGATCCGCTTCCGTGAGAAGTGTTGGCTTGGTCGTGGTACCATCCCGAAGCTCGCAGACTGACGGTACGAAAGTTGCCCCTTCTTCAAAATCTGGTATCTCCTTGCCCTGCCACTTGTCGTACGGGTATACGTCCAAGTAGTTTCGTTCCAATATAATGAGACCTACAATATGATTGGTTTTGGAGTACGGGACAAACCCTTTGACACGGCGCACCTTTTGCAAAGAATTCTTCACCGCCATATACAACGTCAACAACGGTCTCGAATCCTAGTGCATCTTTCGAGCAACAGGCGAGAAACCTTCTGGTGATGAGCTCATAAACACGCTTTTCGTCCCCAGCCAGGTTGCCAGCGTGCGCTGTCGGATGAATAGGAGGATGTGCTTGGTCATTGTTCTTGCCTCTACGAGGTTGAGTAAAGCCGCCTCGGTCTTGAAGACTAAATAGTTCAGCAGAGCAAGTGAAAGCCGAAGGAAGAACTCACTTTGAAGCAAAGGCACCCCAGCCTGGGTCAACGACTTGCTTGGCAATCAACGACATGAAGTCAAATTGTGGGTCGTACTGGTCCGTCTCTGTCCTTGGATAAGAAAGAAATCCCTGTTGGTACAGATGCTCGGCGATCTTTGATCACTCTTATCAAGCCGAGCCTGGTCGAAGAGCGAGAAGAGTGCGTACATCTAGGACCTTTTTTGGAGAGAGCCTGAGCAGACGGGAGCCACTCTTCTGTAGCTCTACCGTGGTGAGAGGGAGCGGCTTCCTAACAGACTACGTCGGCGAGGACAGCTCAAACGCGCGGGCGCTCGTACCATTTCTTTGTGTTTTTCTTCGTAACTTTCGTTACGCGTGCCAAGTTGTCTTCCAACACGCCTTCATATATTGCATAGGCGACGGTAAAATTGAAGAGATGGCCCCTTCTCCAAGTGAACGGTGTTTCATCTTGATTTCCAGAGGCGTTGTGGGTCAAAGCCAAGTAAATATACCAAAATTTCTCAGGTTTGAAGGCCTGAACTTGGTCGAAGCGCGACACAACAAAACCAAGCGTGGGAAATTGGCATGGGCCTTGCACAAACGTCAGCATGAACAGATGGAAGCTTTAGATAACACCGACCATAGGAAACTACGCTGTTAATCTGCTGAATCCTATTTTGCAGTGTATGTGTCTGTAATCGGGTGAATGCGGCGCCGATGCGAAGGTCCAAAACGATTCGGGCTTCGACCGCAGACACTTGGGAATAGTCCAATTCCACCGGATGCTGGGCAGCATTGTGGATTTGCCTATCTGTGCGGTCAGGCGTGTTGCAGTTTCATGAGGGATGTGGGTCGACGCACTGCGCGATAATAGCACTAAAGCGTGCACGCTTCACAACGATGTTTGGTTTTGACTTGCGACATATCTTCGCAATTTCTGCTCCAATATTCTCTCCTTCTCTGTCGCAGTCTGTCCAGATCACGAGTTGCTGAGCCCTCCGCGCTTCTGCTGTCAAGTTGTCTACAATAGCCTGCTTATCGGGTGATACTTCGGTCACTATCGGTGCATCAAAAAGATCAAAAGGGTCGCAGGAATGCCATTTGCGGTGGCTCAGAGCGAAGTCGTGCCCCAACACGTGGCCAGCAACGCATGTAAAAGTAAAATTCGCTCTGCACTGGGGGTATTCAAAGTCATAATTCTTGATGAAGTTGCTCCGCGTACTTCTCTAATGTCATAAGGTGGGTACCGAAGTGGGACACTATATGCTACTCACCGTTTGAAATCGACCACCAGAAAGGATGTTGGTGATTGACTTGGAAATAGACGGTTTCTCTGCGACACAGAGGACTATCATCGAGAAGTTCTGGCTCACGCCTCCACGCGAGGCTGGGGTATATGACTTCTCTTCAAGTTAGCGCCTCCTTGCACCACGAAGGAAGATCAGACGGACCTAAGTTCCCAGTATCGTGACTCGGTACGCCACTTCTGCGACCCGCGTGGTGCAAAAAGCAAATAGCGAAATCGGACGCGTAGAAAGGTAGAGGTGGGTCGTAAGACGCGTTGAGTGGATTTGGCCGTCGCGATGGTCACGTGTCCCTTCCACGCAGCGACCGGACCGGTGATCAATTACACGGCTCTGGATTGTCTACTCAAGAAATGGATTCAGATGACTGGAACTCGCCCACAACTAAGCTTCTTACCCTTCTCAATGTTTCCGCAGCCAAGTCGTTGAAGCGTAAATGCGCCAATCAGCAAATTTCGCACCTTCACAAGCCCGACAAGCGCCGCGTCCTGGATCACATTTCCCCAAATTCTGCTCTTGGCGAAGCGAATGCAGATGGGACCGTCCAGGCTGTCGATAGCATAGGGGAACAGAAAGACGATGCAGATGCAGAGGTGAATGAGGCTACTGAACCGTCGGACACTGAGGGTGGGTGTCAGCATCCCTGGTCAAATAGAAATTCGGCTGACTAGAAAATGAGAAAGAGTCTACGTACGAACAGCACTTTGGACCAGCGCCATTATTTCTGAATCAATCTGCGATCGAATCTGTGAACAAGTGTCTTTGGTCGACGTCGGCCTCGACCTTTCCCAAGATTGGCCCCGTGGCCATATCAAAGGTGACTGGGTTGCCTGGCCCTGAAAAAATAAAAGCAGGCTCATCACATGTACGTGGGATATACAGGTGGTATCCTCGTAATACATATGCCCCGTCTTATAGGTTCTCGAACGACTGCGAGTCCCTTTTGAGAAGCGACAAGCCAGGTTGCCAGCAGGTTTGATATTTTCATTTATGTGACGATCGCACATTGTCTAAGTTTCCCGAGATAGACTTGCGACTACTTCAAGATGAGATTTTATCCATACTGACTAGCCATCGTGATCTTTACCACACATGTACGCCACGAGACGCAACTCTAGTCATCCGAGAGTCCATCTCTCTACATTTATTGGATCATATCACCAGGTAGTGCATCGTGTTAACCAGCAGGAGTCGTATATTAATACAAGTTTTCAGAAAACGGCGACGTGTTCTGAAGAATAATGAACGCCTTGCACACGCCGCCAAAGCCGGTACGCCAGCACCAGAGGACGTGCAGGACCAAGGGTTCACAAGACCGTCCGTTCTCATCTTGCTTCCATTCCGCTCCTCTGGCCTAAGGTGGTTAGAATCCCTGATTGCTCATACACCGCCGCCGGCCTTCCAAATAGAGAATATAACCCGCTTTCGAAAGGAATTTGGACTCCCAGAGGGAGTCGTGGACAAACTTGCCTCTGCAGAGCCTGATGCGTATCCCCCTGACCACGTCGAGACCTTTGGGGGAAATCCAGACGACAACTTCCGAGTGGGCCTGAAACTGACGAGAAAGAGTGTTCGTCTGTTCACCGAATTTTATGGATCCGACATTATCATAGCAAGTCCACTGGGCTTGCGGATGTCTATCGAGAAAGAGAAGTACGTTGTCGATCCTCATTTGAACATAGTCACCTCACGGTGCTTCAAGGAACTCCGACTTTTTATCCTCTATAGAAATCGTCGTGGCCGATCAAATCGATGCTCTGACGATGCAGAACTGGGAGCATACTCAGGTGCGTCTCAGGTGTCTCGTAGGGCTATACTCTCGTCATAATTTATGCTATTAGTTTGTCTTTACACACCTTAACCAACTCCCGAAAGAATCGCACGACGCGGACATTTCTCGCATCAAGCCTTGGTACTTGGACGGGCGGTAGGTGATCGTGACAGCTATGACGACATGAGGGCTCACCGCTTGGCAGTGCCGTCTACATTCGGCAGACGGTCATGCTGTCCGCATATGAGACACCCGAAATTCGTAGCCTTTATAACCAGTCATTAAAAAATCTAGCAGGAAAAGTGCGTGCGTTCCGGCGGTGGGCGCCAGTGCAAGTACCAGATGGCCTTGATCAGGCGAGTGCATCGCTTCGTTTCGCTCCCCATTTTCGGTTCTGCGAACTGACTCGGCGATACGCAGAACTTTATTCAATTTGATTGCCTTGAGCGCCAAGGACGAATTGGACAAGCGACTTTTCGCACTTTGCCAACCAGCTGCTTCCAACCGTCTTGAAGTCGGCCGTCCAGAGCGCTAATACCGTCATTTTTGTCCCATCGTCTCTGGATTTCACCCGGATCCAGAATCACTTCCAAAAGCAGCAATTGTCGTTCGCCGTGCTATCTGAGTAAGCGGTTCTTCAGGGTTGGAACAGGGGGGTCTCATACCTCCCGCAGGTACTCTACAAATCAAGATATCTCGCGCGCCAGACAAGCCTTTTTTTCCGGAAAAAAATCATTCTTAATTGTTAGCGAACGGTTCCACTTCTATAGGAGGTCCGCGTTTCCCACTTTTTTTTCGCACAATTTTGTGAACATAACCCGGCGCGCGCAGATACAAAATTAGAGGTATTCGGAACCTCGTCTTTTATGGCCCTCCGGACCACGCCGCCTTCTACACGGAGTTTCTGTCCTACCCCTTTTTGGACGACGGTGTCGAGCCATCAGACGTGACATGTCGCGTGCTGTATTCACGATATGACTGGTTTAGGATGGAAAGGATCGCAGGTACCAAAGGCGCGAGCCAGTTGATTAAAAGTAGTGGCCCGTAATGGGCCTTTACATTCCCGCATTGCGTTGGCTTGAACGCATAAAAAGCGTCCTCATGGGAGGGAACTGGGAGGTCCATGGGCAGGTCTCACACGCCCAAATAAATGATGCTGCTCTTAAGAGGATTCGTCCCTGCACACCAGCCCGTTAGCGGGGCTGAAGACGATCCATTAGAAGCGTACCTTCGTTTGCTGTTTTGTACCCGAAGGAAGACCCAGTCGACGATGGCGCCGACACCCGTGCTGCGCAACGAAACTGTTAGTCGTCTGTCTCTGCCGCACGAAAGTGCATCTATCTCACCCTTCCAACGCGGACAGGCCCATGACACCCAGACCGGCGATGCGCTCCCTTCGCTGCTCGATGTCCAGCTCGCTGCCCTGCCGACGCCGTGCGCTCTCGATCTTATGCTGGTACCACACCTCGTAGTCGTTTCGGATCTCCGTGACGGAGAGCGAGCCGGGGCGATCCTGCTTGTTGGCGAGCAGGAGCAAAGGGACGCCGAGGATCTGCGGCGCCGACAGGACCGCATCTGATTGTTCCGAATCCGCATCTTTTTAGCTCCCGAGTGTAAGAGAACAGAAGGGGGGATACGTTACCGAAGACTTCCCAACCCTCGCTGAGGCGCTCGTGGTCGACCGCATCGACGACGTAGACGACGGCGTGGCAGTCGCCGTAGTACTTTGGCCATATGGTGCGGATGCCGCGCTGGCCACCGAGATCCCAGAATTGGAGCTCTGCGGAGGGCAGCGTGATCTTCCCAACTGTGTACATTCAGTATTCAGTTATGTACGTGATATGGGGGACTGTGGTAGGACCACAACGCGTACTGTTCTGGCCCACTGTCGGGGCAATTTTATCCGGCGATAGTCCAGGCGTGTCGTTATACATGGTCTTGATCTTCTCTAGGAGTGTCTGCGAAGCCAACGATGAGGACTGAACACGACGTAGCCTGTAGCAGTTGAGGTAGCCAGCCTACATACCGTCTTGCCCGCGCCATCGAGGCCGATGATGATGACGGAAAACTCATCCTTCCTATATCTTATTAGATTTTTTCAAAAGGCAAGGATAAACCCCGCAAACCTGGTGAGGTATTCGTGGAGGCCTTTGAGGAGATGGTACATAACATATAGTCACGGGTGCGCGCGTAACTGTTGGGTACTGTCGGTTATAGGCGACTGCGGGTCACAGTACCATACGACATGGGTTACTTCTACTTCTACTATGCTTTCGGCCTCCCAACTTTTCTGATCATAGTCATCGCACTTTATCTTCTCTTCACCGGTACGGGCCTTTATTCTCTCTACTTCTCTCTTTTTGAAAACTTTGCTGTCGCGCAGGCTCAGGGGAAGCGTTCAATGTCGGCCGGTTCTTGGAAGAGTCAAGTCCGTACATGTGGGCGTCGACGGGCATCGGTCTCTGCATAGGGTTCAGCGTCCTTGGAGCAGGATGGTGCGGGCACTTTGTCTTGAATTGTCCCCGCCATGCGTGCGCGTTTTGTTTGTTTTTGTGCTCATTGGGTGTAGGGGGATCTTCGTCACTGGCTCATCCATCATCGGTGGTGGTGTCCGCGCACCCCGTATACGAACCAAAAATCTCATCAGGTCTGTGGCGGTGGCCCTCGGGAAGAAGTGCCTGCTCGCTAACTACTGTACCTGTGTTCAGCATCATCTTCTGTGAAGTCGTGGCCATCTATGGCGTGGTGCGCATTCCTTCCTCTTCTTCCTTCAATGGTCAGCTAATAGTCCCCTAGATCATGGGAATCGTGTACTCTTCCAAAGTCAGCGCGGTCGAAGAGAGCATGCTCTACACAAGGGAGAACTATTATACCGGTTCGTGCTTGTCTCATATCATCCACGCCAGCCTCTTCACACCAACTATCGGCGCCAGGCTATGCACTCTTCTGGGGCGGCTTGACCGTGGGTCTCTGCAACCTGCTCTGTGGAGTCTCTGTCGGCATCACCGGCTCGACGGCGGCACTAGCTGACGCCGCGGACCCTGCTTTGTTCGTGAAGGTCCTTGTTGTGGAGATATTTGGTAGTATCCTGGGCCTATTCGGTCTTATTGGTGCGTCTGCTCAATTCCACGCCAACTCGCCTTTTCGCTGATCGAAGTCTGTTGGATGTATAGTGGGACTGCTTATGGTCAGCAAAGCTTCGGAGTTCAAGGCTGGCAGCCTCACCGGCGCCGTAGTAGATATACCGCTCCTGTCACATTAGTCCTAGCGCCTACTACTTCAAATGCGATACATGGCTTCAATGTTTCATGCGACGCTGCTCATGGACCGTACGCATCAACCCCGTGTTCATCGCTACTACCGGTGATCGAAACTAGAAGGGTTTGAACTTCCGGCGGCGCACAGCAATCCCGGAGAATAGAATGTCGACCTCTTTACATAGACCATCCATTTCCTTCTGCCTCAGTACGCGGCATCATATCAAGACAACAAGAATTACGCCGAGTTGAATATTGGTTGAATGCCTAAAATATTCTGCAGTGGGCCAAATTCAGCTCACAGATGGCTCTTGCGGTCAACTCAGACGGAAATGGTGGTGCAGACAAGTTGACAATGGATTAGATGTTACTACTTAAGTTTTTTAAGCCTGATACCATGACGAACTGCAGGGTTTTCCGTGTCATCTAGAGCCTCTCGCATCACCTGAGTCTCTCATGGTTGCGTGGTGTCCCAGTCGCCGCAAGACCGTGACCTCTTGGCGGATGCGTTCTACTGTCAGATCAGCGATCTCGGTGGACTTGGTGTGTCTTGATATGCCTCTGGTGAGCCTAGTGTCGAGTCGCTTCCTTCTTGCGGAGGTCCTCGAGTTCTTGGCCGTAGGCACGGATGACCTTGTAGAGTTGCCCGGACCACTCGGCCTGCCATTCCTGAGTCTTGTCGAGGGCGCTCAAAGCCTGTGACTTCTGTAGTGACAGTTTCTTGATGCCAGTGTTGTCGAGGATGGACGTAGGTGGCCGCACAGACGCTAAAGGGTTGCCTGACATGTACTCGAACACGCCAGGCAAGGCGTTAGTCGCCCTAACCTTAACACCAGCCTTTCGCTTCTTTCGTGGCGGCGGGATAATTTCTTCACGATCAGACTCGTCGGCGTTGCCATAATAAAGCACATCAAGCACTCGGATCCTGAAAGAGAAGTCGACCTTTGAGGAAAGTGCCAGTGCGCAGGTAAAAATTGGTCCTGGGTGACAATCACAACACCACTTGGTTGTAATCCCTGATCACAGACATTAACCACAGAGTATTAGTAGAAACACAGTGTGACTGGTAGCATACCGTGGACGCGCCCTCAGTCCCATGTAGTACCGTGACCTACCCTACCGTGACCGTCCGGCTTGCTGAAATCTTCGTCGACCTCAGTCAGGTATTCCTTAGACATGCATCCATGATAATGGATGTCGCTTTATGTGATACAGAGCCGCTTCACCAGCCTCGATAGCATGAGTCTCTGGCAATTGCCGGCTAGTAGGTGCGTAAGTCTAAAAATTGGGAAAGTCCGGTAAACAGTATTACAGCTACCTGTCCTGGTCTCCGGGCTCTGCGTGTTACTTTCGTACCAGGCAATGAGGCAACAGACGATAAGCAACGTGGAGTTTGAATTTGAAGTTTCGAAGGCCGGCGAGGCCACGATGCAGCTACAATGATGGGTAGCTACTCTACATGGCCAGGCTGCCAGCAGCTCTGCCAGCGCCTCACTGTAGTTACGGGACTCGGACCGTGACGTTCCCCTAGTACTACTGTAGTACCATTTCGAATTGGCCAACTTAACGCGCGTATTCGAGGAACTAGTCCACACGATGCCTGTTGTATCATTTCAAGCGATTATCGATGAAGCTCTCGCCGACTACCGCGACCAGATTGGCGTAGAACTTGACAAGCATCCTTTTGCCGACGTACTGAGAGGCTGTGATTCACCCGATGCCGTCCTTAAGCTACTTGAAGACAGGGCGAATGGATTCAAAGTCTATCGAGATGGAAATCGCAAGTTGATCAACTGGCTCAGCCCAATTGTGCAGGTCATCCATACGCTTTCTGGCGTTCTTGGCGAAGCTGTGAGTTGAATGAGTTGAATGGTTTCTTTCTGACCTTTCACTGTTCGGCTACTAGGTCCCGTTCCAACCAGCAAAGGCCATCTTTGTTGGTGTGGATGTTCTAATTACGGTATGTCCATTGACATTCTCCACCGACATATTTCCTGATCCGCATATCCTAGGCAGCCGACGATGTCAGCTCAAGCTATGATGCACTTGTTGACTTGTTTGAATGTCTCGCAAACTTCCTCAAACGCCTTCGGATCTATACCGATGTCCCGTTGACACCTTCGATGACGGATATAATCGCAAAGATAATGGTCGAGTTACTCACCGTGTTTGCCCTCGCTACCAAGCAAATTAAACAAGGTAGATTCAGTAAGTGGGCCGTCGTCCGTGATGCACGATAGCTCAACATGGTACAGAGAAATTTGCGAAGAAGCTGCTAGGAGAGAGCGAGATCGAGGCCGTGCTGCGGAGGCTTGACCGTCTCACTCAGGAGGAAGGCCGGATGACCGTCGCGCAGACACTAGAAGTGGTCCATGGGCTTATGAATAATGTGAAAGTAGTCATGAATGGTGCGCAAAGTTTACTTGGCCGGTTACCGACACGACTAAAGGTATTGTCATTGTACTAGACGGAAAAGCGTCGACGGAAGGTATCCGGAACGCTCTAGGTATGCTTTCACCGTTTTCGCAAGTCGATGTTGCGCGAGCTGACTGCGACGATAGATTCAATGCAACAAATGGCGAGTGAGATAAACAAGATGAGACGTTCGTTATAAATTGGCACTCCCATTGTCGAGCGGTGGTGCTAAGAAGGGTTATAGGTGACCAGATGCAAAGGGACTCCAAGAATTGGCTTTGCCCTCCAGATCCGTCGAAAAACTACAACATTGGATGTAAATCCCATCGAGATGGAACTGCCACATGGCTCTTCCAAGGGAGCGTGTTTGCCGAGTGGAACGCCAAGGGATCCCTTCTGTGGATCCACGGAAAGCGTACGTTCCCAACACTAGCCTCGCGGCGACGACCCTAATTTCTTCTGCACTGTGTAGCGGGTTCTGGAAAGAGCATTTTACTGTAGGTCTTGTCTCACTACCTCCGTTATAGTCATTCACGTTCTCCTAGTTCTTCCATCATCCGGAAAATCGACAACACATGCAAGGCGGGACTAGCGTCAATGGCGTACTTTTATTTTGATTTCAAGGATACCGAGAAGCAACACCTGCGCGGACTCCTCTCCTCTCTTGTTTTTCAGCTCAGCGCCAAGTCTGATCCCTGCTATCACATTTTGTCCCATTTATATTCGGATCACGCCGGAGGCACTCAGGAGCCTTCAGAAGACGCACTCTCACACTGTCTCGTGGAAATGCTCGAAGTGCCAGGACAGCCCGCGATGTACATCATCATCGACTGCTCTCGATGAGTGCCCCTAACTATCTCTGGCATACCGACGGCGCGAGAACAAGTGCTCGAGTTTCTAGGGTATCTTGTCGAGTTGAAGCTTCCAAATGTACACATATGTATCTCAAGTCGCCGGGAGATCGACATTCGAAACGCTTTTGAACCCTTGGCACTGTTCCGCATGTCCCTTCACGATGAAAGCGGACAGAAGGCGGACATAGCCTCCTACATCAAAGCAGTCGTACACTCTGATCAGAGGATGCGGAAATGGAGAGAAGGAGATAAGCAGTTGGTGATCGATACGCTGTCGGATAAAGCAGATGGAATGTAAGTGATTGCCGTCAAAACGATTCGCCCTAATTAATCCCACCTACAGGTTTAGATGGGTCTTTTGCCAGTTGGAGGTACTGCGTCGGACCTTACCTGCGCATATCCGAAGTACGTTGAATAATATACCGAAGACGTTGGACGAAACATATGAACGCGCGTTGCTGGCGATTGATGCAGAGGTGCGACAGTACGCGCAGCGCCTCTTCCAATGCCTTGCCGTATCTATCAGACCCCTTCGCGTGGAGGAACTGGCGGAAATTTTGGCGGTTCGGTTCGATGAAGGAGGGCTTCCGAAGTTTAACCCCGACTGGCGACTGGGCGATGCAGAGGAAGCCGTTCTTTCTGTGTGCTCCAATCTCATCAGCATTGTCGATGTGGACGGGTCCCAAGTTGTCCAATTCTCGCATTTTTCAGTAAAGGAGTTCCTGACATCGGATCGCCTTGCCACCGCGAGGGAGGACCTTCCTGGATATCACATCGTTCTCCACTCGGCGCATGCCATTCTCGCCCAAGCTTCTCTCAGTGTCTTGCTCCGGCTTGACGACCAGATCAATAAAGACAGAATTAAAGACTTTCCGTTGTCCGACTACGCTGCTCGACACTGGGTCGACCACGGTCGGTTTGAGGGCGTATCGCCGACCATTCAAGTTGCCATGGAAGACCTTTTCAATCCAGACAAGCCACACTTCTCTACTTGGGTGTGGATATACGACATAGATGATCCCTGGAGAGGAGACATGCCTATGGCGCACCCAGAACGACCGCAGGCAGTCCCATTATATTACGCTGTACTTTGTGGTTTCTGCCGGCTCACAGAACACTTGATCACCAGCTACCCAGGGGATGTCAATGCCAAGGGAGGGTACTACGAGAGTCCGTTATTAGCCGCGTTCGTCAGGGAAGATATCAACATGGCTTTGTCACTCCTTCAGCGAGGCGCGGATGTGAATGTCATAGACAAGAGCGGCACGAGTCCACTGCACCGAGCATCGCAAAGCGGACGGATTGACATTGTGCAGTTGTTACTTGAGCACAATGCAGATGTCAACCTACGAAATACCCGGGGCCGCACTCCGTTAAAATTGGCTTCGTCGGCAGGAGAAATAGGGGTATCGCGTCTGCTACTGCAGCGGGGGGCGGACGTGAATTCCCAGGACAAAGAGGGTTATTCTATACTCCACGCAGCGGCACAAAATGGTCATCTGGATGTCGTTCGGCTCCTTATTGAAAGTGGTGCAGACGTAGACTCTCATACCAAGAAGGATTGGCCAATGGATCCGAGTTGGACTCCTTTGCATTTGACATCACGACAGGGTTACGTCAAGATCGCAGAACTACTCATTCAACATGGCGTAGATGTCTCTTGTGACGATGGCGGCCTGACTCCGAGTCCTTTGCATTTAGCATCAGGACAGGGTCATGTCAAGGTTGCCGAACTACTCATTCAACATGGCGCAGATGTGGGCTCTCGTGACGACGATCACCTGACTCCTTTGCAATTGGTGTCACGGCAGGGCCACGTCAAAATTGCAGAACTACTCATTCAACGTGGCGTGGATGTGGACTCTCGTGACAATATGGGCCGGACTCATTTGCATTTATCGTCGCAACAGGGCCACATCGAGATGGCAGAACTGCTCATACAACACTGGCGCAGATGTGGGGGCTCGTGACCGTGACGACGTGACTCCTTTGCATTTAGCGTCGCGACAGGGTCACGTCAAGGTCGCAGAGCTACTCATTCAACATGGCGCAGGTGTGGGCTCTCGTGACAATGTTGGCCAGACTCATTTGCATTCGTCGTCGCAACAGGGCCACATCAAGATGGCAAAATTGCTCATTCAACACGGCACAGATGTGAGCTCTCGTGACAACTGACGGTCGAACCCCTTTGCACTTGGCAGCACTCGAAGGCCGTCTCGACATCGTGAAGACCCTACTTGAATGTGGTGCAGATGATAACATACGTGATGACAAGAACATGACACCTTTGGACCTGGCCTCCGACAACGAGAAACTCGAGGTTGCAAACTTTCTATCCCAATCTGCGACGCCTCTAGACGGAGAGGTGAACCCAACCGCGTCATTAATTAACCCACAAAATCGGTGCCCAGATGTTGTGCAGCCGCCACAACCACGTGGAGAAAATATGGAATTCTCCAACAACAAGCACTGGCAGCCTTCGGTGTGCAGTGCGTCAGGAAGCGGACAGGTTGACGTTGTACGTTCGTTACTTGACCATGGTTCGGATGTCGAAGAAAGGAATGGGCTTCGCCAGACCGCATTGGCTGTGGCGTCGGAGTTTGGGAAACTCGAGGTGGCAAAATTGTTGATTGAGTACGGCGCGGATGTGAACTCCCGAGACCCGCACGGTTGGACCCCACTGCTTCTTGCGTCACGAGAGGGGGAATTTCACGTCGTGCGGCTATTACTTGAACACAATGCCGACCTGAACGCATGGCAGAGGAACCAAAGGACCGCATTGGATATTGCATCGTACAATGGTCATCTTGAGGTCGCTGAGCTCTTACTAGAACATGGAGCAAATGTGAACATTCGCAACAGCTACGGGCGAACTGCAAGACAAGAAGCGTCGGCATCCGGACACGGCAGGATCGCAGAGTTATTGTCGAGGCATGAAACATAGTCCATTGCAATAGGTTCGGTTCCGTGATTCATCTGAGTTTCGATTTGTATCGCTGATGTTGCCTTATGAAAGCTATCCTGGGGCCGTCACGATATCAGAGTGACGCGTCCAGTGCCGACATCAATCACAGCGAGTCCTGTCCACATCGTCGCAGTGACCTAGAGATGGAGACAGGCACGGAGGCCAATAGACCTGTTTACTTCGTCGTGTCGTTTGTGATCAAAAAGTAAAGTATCAAATTCGTGGATTAACATAGAAGGTATTTGTGCGTGGGAAACAGACGCCAGCTGATTCATCATTGGGAGTTTTGCGCGTCACGTTCAATTCACTTCCGTGACTCATCTCAGTGATCCAGTACAATCCAGTACGCAGTTCTGAAAAGAGTTTGAGGTGCTATCGACCGATACACACCCGCCACCGGGCCTCTGAAGTGTCTTGACTTACGCTATGGAGAAGCCGAGTGATTTGCAACCATCTCAAGCCACAAGCCTCATACTACGGCTCGCTGGTCCTTCAACGACCAAAGCCGGGTAGGTCAGCACATACCGTCGTGCCAACCACTTCCCTCATTAGGCATCACCCGCCAGTCTGTCAACAGAGCAGACGGAGATTAATCGCGTAATTGCAGACGCGTCCAAGGGTTCCAAGTTTTATGAGGTGCATCCATCCGTTTGCCCTGCCTGATGTCACTCACAATGGCACCATACTTGGCAGAATGAAAAGCGGAAGGACGAGGAAGTGACCGCACGAATACAGCGTATTCTTGAGCTTCGTGACCAGGCTGTGAAAGGCGTCGACATGGGTGCGCGTACAACACTCGTCTCTAGACTTCGCTGTCGATGAACTTCCCTCTCTCAGGCAAAGTGGAGCAGAAAGTTGATCGTCTCGTGCGCTTCCACATTTCAACAATTGGAGCTCTGTACATCTGAGAATAACCTCTGCCAGCTAGAGGCAATTGAGCAGGAGCGCGATTTAACGCAGTATATCGTACACGTTGATATGGACGCCTTCTACGCAAATGTGGAGCTGCTGGAGGACCCCAGTTTAGCGGGAAAGCCTTTTGGCGTACGCAGCCACCCATCTACATTCATTCCCTCGCTCTTCCGGTGACATATGGCCACAGGTTGGACACGGTGTACTGTGTACTTCATCCTACGAGGCTCGGAAGTTTGGCGTGCGTTCTGGGATGCCCGGTAAGACCGGTGCCATTCACTGTACTCTGAGCGCTAAAAGTACAAAGGTCACATCGCTTTGAAACTTTGTCCTGAACTTATTCTCGTTGACCTCCACATGTCGCTCTATAGCGATGTGTCTAAACAAATCATGGCCATCTTCAGGCAGTACGACCCGAACATGCTCGCGGCAAGCGTTGACGAAGCATATTTAAAGTGAGTTTCATGCACTGTGCCTTAGTGAACCCACCTTCTCGTTCTAACTACCAGCTCTCCGTTACAGCATCACGGAGTTTTGCGAGCGAAATGACTTGGAACCAGACGAATGTGTGCAGCGGATGCGCCAACGAGTCTTTGACGAGACGAAGTTGACTGTGAGCGCAGGTGTCGCCGCGAATAAGGTACGACTTTGGCGTCTCTGCTTGACTAGCTGAGTCAACCTGTTGCCACCGTTCTCTAGATGCTGGCTAAGGTGGGTTGCATATGCTCGTTTATGATCCCTAATTACCCTGCGTGCTTGGGACCTAGATATGTTCCGACAAAGTACGGGTCATTGTTTAATCGCTAATTTCTTGGTATGAGCTAATGCAATTGCCTAGAACAAACCGAACGGGCAGTTTCACCTCCCACATACTCCTGATGCAATCAAAGAATTCATGCATGGCCTTTCAATACGCAAAATTCCCGGAGTTGGACGAGTCAAGGAACGTTTATTGGAGTCAATAGGGGTCAAGGTTTATCGCATTTGTCTCAACCGGTTATTATGCCAGTTTGCTCAGGGGCACACTTTCTAGACATGTGGGGACATTTACAACGGTCGTGGCGTGCTAGCGCTGTTGGATAAACATTTTGGTTTGGACTCTCTTCTCCGGGTGTACTTGGGAATCGCATCCAATGTAGTCCAGCCGTGGGTGCGCGAGGAGAGGAAAAGCATCGGTTCAGAAAGGTCTTTGGCACTCTACACCCACGATGACGGTCTCTCACGATTTCCGCTGAATTAGAACGTTTCGGGCCATCTCCGAAAAGGAAAAGATTTTAGAGAAACTTGAAGACATTGCAGCCGAGCTCGAAGACGATATGGAAAGAGGAGGATGGACCGGACGGACGGTGACGCTGAAATACAAGCTTGACACGTATGAAGTGTTCACGCGAGCCAAAACGTTGAATCGCTGGGTCAAGACTAAGTCAGAGCTATACGAGGCTGGAAGGGAGCTTCTTCAACCCGAATGGCCGCTCCGCATTCGCCTCATAGGACTCCGGGTCACCAAGCTTAAAGACCTTCGAAAAAAGGACGACGGGATCGCAAAGGTGCGACGCGCTCCTCACCACCACTGTCCCTGTATGAACGTGATCCTCGTCCCCCAGTTTTTTGAGCCACTTCCGGACTCCAAGTCACCTTCAAAGAGCCGCGCACGTGACAGTGATGGCCATGATTCAGATGTAAAGGAGCTCGACTCCGAAGATGACCTCGATTACGACATGCGAGACGTCGAAGACGAACTGTCGATTACGGTCGCCGAGACATCGGCGGCTGTTGCGGGCGAGTGTCCGCTGTGTACGCGGCGATTCTCGGACAACGACGAACTCAATGCCCATGTCGACTGGTGTCTGAGCCGAGAGGCTATCCGTTCTGCACAAGCTGAGGGCGACAAGAGCGAGCGAAAAAAACCTGAGAGCCGTCCCAACAAGGGCATACAGGAGTGGTGGAAGGCGCCATCTCTGGAAGGGAACGTCCAGAATCGGAAAAGGAAGCGACGGAAGTTGGAGGAGTGAAGTCAATTCATGTGGCAGATCACGCATCGATCATGTCTTGCATCCACTGTATATTCACTCTGGTACGCATCGTTATTCATTCGTCTCTTCTGGCAGATGACCCACATTTCTTGAAACGACCATCTCTAAAGGTGCGCCTGATTGTCTGGTCGTTTCCTTTCCAGAGTTTCTCTGCTCAGCACTACTTGTATACTTGTTGACTGTTAACGCGCACAACCTTCGGCCTGTACCCTTTAGGATATTTTATAGAATGTATCACCAAATTGGGTACGTATATGGGATCTCACTGTTTACACTAAACACAGTAGGATGTTGTAATGTATGCTGTATCAACCTCAGGGGCTCCTGTTTGCGTTTTTGAAGCGAGGTTTCGCAGTGACACCGCCTCTGGTTCAGCCCATCTGATAACTCCCCAACACGACGTCCAGAGGTGCCTCATGTGGTTCCCACCACGTTCGCTATTGAGTATAAGTGCTTACAGCGAGACGGAACTGGCATGAGACCCCAACATGAGTACGCGTACGGCAAACGAGGTCCTAAGACCTCACTCACGAAAGTCTCAAAGCCAAGCCATGGTAAGGGAGGAGACTCAAGGATCGCAGTCACTTCTACCAGCCAACGAGGCTTGGGGCCTTGCCACATTCGTCCGTCGTCAACCACTGGTCTCTTGAGGGACTGGCGTATAAATTATCATACAGTGGTACATATTGTCGTATGCGTGGAGCTATCGCCCTCGTCCAAGTATTCACGTGACCTACAGGGGGAGATAAGTCCAGCAAGACCCACCAGTGTTACAACCCGAATCCGAGCCAGACCTGATGTCGTTGAGGGCGTGTGGACTTTGCCTTTTGAAAGCAGGTAGTCAGTAAGTGGCAAAATAATCTCAGGGATAATTTGCGCACAGACGCCTCACCTGGCTCGGGTAGTCTCCTTGATATCCCACAGGCGTCGTCATCACCGCGCTCGACGGCTCCGTCACAGGCTTTCCCGGTGCCACCTTCGCAGGCTCCGTTGCAACGTTGGCGGTGAAGTTATGGGAGTTGTCCGCGCCACGGTCTGCACTGTGCCCACGCAGCACTGCGGGAAGCGCGTAGCCGACCGTGCGGACAACGATCTCGTTCGTCTTGGCGTGCCTGTAGAGCTGGTATAACGTATCAAGAAGGTCGTTGGCTCGGGACACGGACACCCCGGTGAGCATCAGCGCATTACTTCAGTGTGTCACTAAGACGGAAGAATGTACGTTGTGGTACTCGAGTCAGGAAGGGACGAACTTGAGAGTGTTTGGTGCGGTGCGATAGGCCCAGCGGCCTGTTCCTTGGCCAGGCGTGTATCATATCCGATATGGTGCACACCTGTCCAAGGAACAGTGACTCTCAGTCCAATGCTCGGAATCTAAATGCTTTCAAAAAAAGAAACAAAGGCTGACAAGAGAAGTACGCGTAAGTGCATCCGTGAGCAAACAAGTGGTGGAAAGGACCTGCATCCATGATATGTATCCCGGAATATAAATTGATCCAAAAAAAAAAAGAAAGGACCTGCATTGGTTTTTTCTGAGGTCGTTGACCTCGTGGAGCGCGTTAATCAAGGCGCTCCCACTGTGGGGCTTGAGTACAACGGAGAGGCCGATCGTAGTGTTGGAGAGCCGGTGGCTCCGAGTCAGGTGCTCCCAGTTCTCTGGAACAGCATTCCAAGAGTACATGTTATCCCAACGAAGTGAGAAGGGTGTTGCAAGGACGCCAACGAGAACGGCGGCGAAGGAGAGGACAGGAATCTGAGACTGCAGTGCGTGGTTGTCACCGAGGTGGTGTCTACGATAGAACGAGTTTCGCGGGTTTATAAGGCTGGAGGCCCAGCCTGATTATGAGAGGACCGTAAGGACTGGAAAAACTTCTCCGCGGGACATAGTGAAAAACGAGGGCACATACGACCCAGAACCGAGGTGGCGTCCAAGTGACAACGCGGGTCTGGTTCTTGATGCTGTATTGATCACCTTGACTGAGACCGTCATTGAACGAGGGCGAAATCCGACCGGGTTCGATGCCACGTTGGGCGTCCCAGCTGAGCTGCTACTGAACGTACGTACTGGACTGCGAAGCACATTCAGCGCACTTCGAGTTCTTCTCGCGCGTGGGATTGGCCAGAACAACATACTGTTCGTTCCTGAGATTGTATCGAAGAAGACGAAGAGAAGACGCGACAAATTTGCCCGGCGTTATGACATGGCAAGCAAACAGTGGGCTTCAACGTTCAACTTATAATTACCTCGGCTCAATTGACATATGGTGCGCCGCCTTCTTCATATAACACGACTTTGTTACCGCGTCGTCCGACAACAAAAACAATATATTTCTGGCCGATATTGCACCGATCAAACTCTGGACCTTGCTCTGGACAAAGCATATTTGCGTGAGATTCGCTACTGCGGCGTTTTCTTCTGCGCTGTATGTCCGCGTATTCCCTCCCTTTCAACCATTGTTCCGTTCTCCTTCGCATGGTCTCATTGAAATCAACGCTTCTTTCCCGTTACAGTAAGCACTAGACGGACACGCCGCGGACCATAAAGTACCTTGCCACCGGTAGTTGCCGCAAGCCAATCCAGGCCAATTCAAGCCAAGATTCAAGACGGTGACTTGGTTTCAACTTGCACCGCCAAGCTGACACCGGCACCAGTGTAACTTGCAAGTTCGGGGCTTAGTGTTGCCGCGAGTTAGAGTGTGGACTCTAACTCGGACCGAACTTTCGCAACTCGGATCGACTCGAACCGTACAACTCGGGAGTTGTCTCCAAAAATGCGCTGCAGTTGTTTCCTTCGTCGTATTCTTGATGCATCTCCATCACCACTACCAAAACAACAACCTCATGTAGCCTGTACCAAATTAGCGAGTGCATAGGTTGTATTAACAGAGACCGGAGCCCTGCAAACGAAAAACTATAGCGTGTTTCGTGAATTCCTCTCATTTTCGGCTGTTTCCATCGGAATGTCATCACATGACTCACCTGCCATGCTGTTCCCCCATCGCTCTTAGACAGGTGATCGTCTGTACTGTTACTACTGTATATGAAGGGTTAGAGTTAACGTCGAGTTGCCAACTCGACTCGGACCGCATCGACTCGCGGCAACACTAGTTCAAACCACACCGGTGTCAGCTTGAACTTGCGGTAACACTATATCTTCGTACGTACAATACGACCTGCAATCCATTTATCTTTTGCTCACAACGTCATTTCACATTTGTGCAACAGTGCATATAATCCTCGTACTTGGATAACTCCGAGTCTGCCTCTGCCACCTCGTTGGCGTCCAACTGTGTTTCATTCGGTTCTCTTCCATTGTGGAAGAGCTTTTCTATGACCCTCGATTTTGGCTTTGTCCACCGAGGCCTCTGACCCTCCCTTTTTGCATGATCCTGGGGGAATCCCAGACAATATCTGACACATCGTGCCCAGAATAACGTTCTCTGGATCTCAAGTGGTGGCAGAAAGGGAAAAGGTAAATAGTCAAGAAGGAACCATAAGTGGAACTTGTCCTTCGATGATACACATATTATAGACTGTGGTCCGTATTTGGTTTGCTGCTCGCTACTATCCGTCAGCGACTGTCAAGTCCCCCTCATAAATCTGTGTCCCGGAGTCTATTGCGATGAGCAAATTCAATCAAAGAATGCAGGACAATACAACACCCGGGGTCCCGCGTCCGAGTTGTCACAAACTCCCCTCAGCCCATCTCACCGACTTGACGGGTTTCGTGTCCCGCGGAGGTTCGCTGCTTTCCCGGCGCACTGATGCCTGCTGCGTGCGCCCTTCGTTTCCGTCCTCACTAACCCCGTCGTCATCATCGTCTTCGCCTACGCCGAACAGCTCCTCTCGTTCGTCCCAAACATCCCCCAGCGCCAGCGCCCCCGGACGCGCGCGGCCTTTGCCTTTCTTGGTTTTATTCTGGGGGAAGATCGCGGAAGGTGGTGTGTCAGGCTTGTTGTACAGAGGGAGTAGTTGCGTGCCGGACTCGTCCTCCGTGTCCGAGTCAAGGTTGAGAGAGGAATTAGATCCAGAAAGAGGGCGGTACAACCTCGAGATCTGTCATGGTGTTTCGAGAGGGCGTATCTCATACAGGGGGAGGAAACGTACCTCCCGTCTCCGACGATAGTACCGTTCGAGATGATAGGCAACGTAGAGGCCAATTCCAGACCCCAGAAGATTTGCCTGCGATTCGGACGTTGTTAACAATACATAGCATGGCTACGTGTATTACTCACGACGATGTCGCCGAATTGGAAGATCTTATACTGGGTAGAGAAGTACACCTCAGATATCGGGAGGCAAAAAAGAACACGAGGACGTACGGGAAGCAGGGACTGTACAAACTCGCTCACAATGCCGCCAAGGATGAAGCATACGAAGACGGTGAACATCATCGGACAATGGCGCCAGAACCATATCCGTCGGTATTCCCTTTAGAGAACCCAGATCGTCATGAATAGAATGGCAAGGACATCGGAAATACCGGCTCACTCTTCGACGTCAAAGATAAAGTAGAAGACCCCAGTGGCAATCCCCATGCAGAAGAAGTGTAATAATTTATCGTTTAGCGGAAAGGAGTGGGCGATGTTCGTGAGGCCCAGAAGGGCAAGTGTCAGCATGATAAGTGTCGTTATCACGACGAACCACTGTTGGAATGAATGCTCATTATCTTGGGTGCCATCAAAGAAAGGGCACAACTTACTGGTCGGATGCGCAACGGCAAGTCGTACTTCGGGATCTTGAAGTGGTGAGAGCGCATAAGGGCCTTAAAGGCACGACGGCCGTAGCGGCGTGCATCGCTCATGAGGCGTAGAGTCCGAACGTCGTGTCGTTTTGAGCTTGAGTTGTCGAGGTGGTGCTAAGTGCCCTAGTGTAAAACGAGTGTCAAAGGTTGCCCTCTTACCGCCGCTAAGCTGTACAGCCTCCGGGCGGCATCAACCGGGACGCGATGTTGCCGACTCCGAGCCGAGAGGACCCCTCACTGCTCCCTCACTGTGAAGCTCCAAGCTCCAGCTACACTCCACTATGTCTCTCACTCTTTCTGAGTCAGATTTTTCGACATGTGAGATTTCTGACGCCCTCCTGAAGCTCGGTGTGCCTCAGGGCGGACACATTCCCGACATTCACCGCATCTCTCCTCAGCCTCGGGGCGGCCTCTGCGGGCCCGCCTATACCGTCCGTCTCGTGCTCGCATCAGAGCGCGACGCCCCTAAGCTACAGGGCCACTTTGTCGATCTCGCGCCAGAAGGCGCCGTCGCGTTTGTCTGTGCGCCGCCTGGTCAGTCCGTAGCCCCCCGGTCTATCTGTCCTCTTCCTGACCACTTCGAACTAATGCCAATTGGTCAGGCGCACAGAACGCCGTCTGGGGTGGACTTATGACCGCTGGTGCGCAGGCGCGCGGCGTTCTTGGCGCAGTAGTATCTGGTCGCGTGCGCGATACCGCCGAGCATATTGCCGCGGGTTTCCCGGTGTATGCTCGGGGGACATCGACTGTGGGCCAATCGCCATTCACTCGTGCTGCAGAGGTGCAGGTTCCCGTCACGGTCAACGTTGACGCGCCGCAGCATGGTGGGTTGCCTGCGGTCACTGTGAATCCCGGCGATCTTCTCCTCGCAGACGAGGACGGTGTCGTGTGCGTTCCCAAGTCACTAGAGCAGGAGGTTCTGAGGATAGCTGCTCAGGGACGGGAAGTCGACGCTCGGTGTCTAAGAGACATTCAATCGGGGGTAGGCGTTGCAGAGAGCTTCAGACGTCACAGAGGTAAATCGTGAATGATCCAGGACAATAGATTAAAGAATAGATAGAACGTCATATGAGACAGTGTACAGTAGTTCCGGATAGATCCTCTCCCTTCTCTTACTCGCACCAGCCTCGAGATCTGCAAACGCTTTTCCATATTTCTGCCAGTTTGGAATTTGTGATTAGCAAAGGATGTGCTGGCTGCTTGAGGTTGAGTTTTGCCGCCCCCTCTCCCCAAGGGAAAAGGGGTGGATTGTTGTCATAATCAGCGAGATTCGCTTCAATCCCGACCTTGAGCAGCTCTGCATCGAAAAGTCCCTCGGGTGGGGCTCCCCGCCTTTGGCGATTGGGTGTGACACTTGCATGCGACATCAACTTTGGACGCTTGCTCTGCACTGGGGAGTCTTGTGGTAGAGATGGTGAAGGCCGGGCTCTCTTGGTTGTCACTTGTCGTGTAGCGTGATATAGGGTCCCTTCAACGGCGATCGTCTCTTCTACGGATGTCGTAGAGCGGTGCCGAGTTGGACTTTGAGAATGAATAGGGATGCTCGAAGGTGGGAGTGTTGGATAAGATGGCTCTGGGTCAGCGACGGGGGAAGGCGACTTGGCTGCCTCTTCGTGAGCCATACCTCTGTTACTGGTCCTGACGTCATCACCGTAAAGTTGTTCCGGATAAGATCCGTTGAGCGCCATTCGGCTGAGGTCATCCAATCGCATGTTGTTGTGATCTTGGCTGCGCTCGGGCTCGGGGAGCTCGGGGATTGAACTTTGTACATCGTACGTGTCGTTGACACGTTCCGGGCTGGAACCAACTCCAGGCGGTGCCACTGCACGTTTAGCCGCGACCGCTGCCCTCGGTGGGCCGAAAGGAGAGGACTGGGTGACAAACTCTCCTGAATCTGAACTCGGGACGAGGATCTCCCCCCATGCTTCCTTGCTAAACTTCACGGGGGGTAGCGGGACCTTTCGCGTATTGGACGCGCTGGATTCGAAAAGGTTCGCCGGAAGTGATGTTGCTTTGGTTCGGGAATTAGTTGTAGAAAGAGATGAGGAGTACGCAGAAGTGGAAGATAATGGTGGCAAACTTCGACGCCTCTGAGCCGGAGTTGGTGCACTCAGGGACGTTGCTTCAGTACCATTTGGGGGTGTCGTAGTGACGGCTTGAGAGGTTTCGGTCAACTCGGTGACCCGCGCTTCTTGAGGCTGTTCTGGAGTGAAGAGAGGTGGAGTCGATGGCGGTGAGACCGGCCGTTCCTCTACGGGTTCTGGGCTCGAAGAAGGGGTATGAAATCGTCTCGGACTCGAAGGCCATTCGAGTGGGGTCGTCTGCCGCTGAAAGCGGGCAGGACTGCTATTTTCGGTGTCACGTGTGATCACTGGGGAGCTATCCAAATCCAATGCTCCTTTTCCTGTATACATATTAACCTCTATCATAGACGGACTCACACGGATCCGCACCAAGTCTAGTCTTTCGCTTCACCGGAGACTCAGAGTTACCACTCCCTTGATTTGTACCAGTAACAGCCGACTTCAAAGCTGGGTTACTAGTTAGCAGCGTAGCTTGTACTTTTCTAGAACGTTTTACCGGGAGTACCACCAGTTGGCGGTCGTTTGAAAAACCGCAAAGGCTTCGTCGCGATAGACTGAACAAGCGACAGCAGGTCAGCGATACAAGTATTAAATGGGAGGGAGGCAGACCTGTCGCCAATCATCTTGTTCTGCCGGGTGCGGGTTGCCGTCCGACCGTATACCCTCCTCGGAACGAATGGCCCCGGTTGCTCGTTCGTTGCCATTCTTCTCGTGAGAAACGGAGGTCTCTTTCAGGGACTTCTCCCCCCGTTCTTCAGCAAGCTTTCTCTCCTTCCTCAGTTTCAGAAAGTTCCTGAGTAGCGTTACACACGGGTTGTGCTTGTAGAGCACCTGAAACTCACCCGCTTCCGTCCCCGGCTCGTAAGCCCTTCATCCACTCCTGAATATCGTCGTGGGTTTCCAGTGTTCTAGGGGACCCGAACTCAGGCTCTCCTGCGCCTCCAACAACTTGGACATCATCCACGTAGAGAGCGAGAGTTTCTTCTATGGTCATCTTTCCGACACGTCCGGCAGGCACCCTCTGAAACACGGGTTTGAAAGATTTGATTATTGCGATGGCGCAGCGCTGCTGCGTAAATCTCTTCCCTTGACTATCTGGCTCACTTATAAGGTCGTGTCAGTTCATCTGGGCGATTTATGTAGAGATAGCACGCACTAGAGTTTGCTGTATCGCGCTAATGCGGCTCGAGAGAATCGCACAGGTAGCTGCTGATGCTTGTCAGAGACATAGGCCCAGACACAGTCATCCTCTGTGTATTGTTGAAAAGTGAGGAACTGAGGTAATCGATGCGATGTCAGAACTCGCGTTGGTGTAGAACGCCACGTGGGATGGGACTTACCCTCAACAGTTGGATCTTTTTACCGGGTTTGACGTGTGCGGGTACATTGGTGAGGCTGGAGCCGTATGTCTCTGCAATGTTTATTAAATAGTCGGCTATCCAAGGAGTATTCAGCGTTTCTGACATTGCCAATCCACTGCCAGTTGTTTGAGTTGATAACAGACTTGAATTAGCATTTAGCACCCTTAAATCCTCGATCACGTGATCTTCGCCGCTATGGTTTCGGCAACGCGCGTTCCATTTGATGAGACCACAACCGTCACGAGCTTGCAACTTCTCAACCCAACATGCAACTCGCTCGTTCTCTCCTTACCCTCGTCCTCCTCGCGACTACCGTAGCCTCCACTCCGACAGCCTTGCGCGTGAATAATGATCCCGAATATTCGCTGCAAATGGGTTCCGACGACTTTGACTTGAACCTCCAAGATCTGCGCCTCGTTCAAATGGCACCAGACGCTGAGCCTGTCTGGATGACAGAGCTCGAAAAGGTATTTGACTTCTCTCTCTTATGGACCCTATCTGACGCGAAGAAGATTCAAGCCAAGGCTGCAGGAATGAACTTCATGGACATGTGCGCATATATGCGGGTCCGCTTTGTCATAACTCACCAGTCTCTAGCACTGAGGCCAAGGATTTCGGTTCCCTCTCTCCGATGAGAATTCAGCCTAGTGTGTCTCGCTTTGGGTTGTCACGTTGCCAATTTGTTCATTGCGTGTAGTGCTTCAGAGGACCAAGGCCCACAAGGCGGTCGAAAGAGTATTCAAGGAACTTTCGATCGACGGACCAGTGGAAAACCTTCAGAAATTTACGAGTTTTCGCACCCGCCGTACGTCTCCTTATAGTTATCACATGCGGGATTCATGCTGACCAAAGCGCCCCCAGATTACCGTAGTCAGGTAAATTGACACTACTTAGTGACATGGGCCGAAAGCTCATGTTACGCGTCAGACGGGCAGAGAAAGCCAAAAGTGGTTGGTTCAGAAGATTGTCGAGGTGAGAATGGCGCACTGCTCAGCTTCGCGTCCTGTGACCGACATATTCTCACAGACCACCGACAAATTCGCTGGAGAGGATTTGCAGGGTCTCATTTCCGTATCCGAATTCCCTCATTCTTGGGGCCAGAACACCGTTGTCAGTCCCCACCGAACGTGTTTAGTTCGTTACCTGAGCATTCTCACAGGTCCTTCACATCAATGGTTCTTCGCCAACGGACGAGGGGGTGGTCATCATAGGCGCACATCAAGACTCGTATGTTTTGGAGTTTGTTGATCACTCCACGATGTTGAGCCTCTTTTTATAGCACCAACCTCTGGCCATTCCTACCTGCACCTGGTAAGTAGCTTGGGTCTCTGATACACGTCACTAAAGCTTACTTCCGTAGGTGCTGACGATGATGGCTCTGGCTCGGTCACGATCCTCGAGGCTTACCGTGCACTGATCGCGTCAGACTTCCGTCCTATTCAGCACGTCGAGTTCCATTGGTACTCAGCGGAGGTCAGTTTCTCTGTACGCCTCACATCCATATCATATCGAAGCACAATGCCTTCCCAAAGGAAGGTGGCTTGCTCGGTTCACAAGCAATCGCTAAGGACTACGAAAAGAGAGGGGTTAACGTGATCGCAATGAGCCAGGTGGGTGGATTTTACGCGATGCGTCTGCCAGCATACTAATCTTCGTTTCTAGTTCGACATGACTGCTTGGGTGAAGAACAACACAAAGGAAGAAGTCGGTATCATCGTTGACTATGTCGACTCAGAGTATGTCGTGTTTATCCTCACACCCGAAGCGACTGCCTAAATCAGGTCGTACAGGGTCACCGACCTGAACAAGCAGCTTGTCGACGAGTACCTGGATATACCCTATGTAGAGACCCAATGCGGCTATGCCTGCAGCGACCAGTAGGTTTCATTCATTTCTCTTGTTCCAACGCCGAATCGGACTGTCTTGCAGTGCATCCTGGAGTAAGGCTGGTTACCGCAGCTCGTTTACGATTGGTACGGACTATGTTCATTTTCCTCGAGCAACACTTAACGAGATACATTTTTCAGAGAGCGCATTCGAGAACTCGAACAAGAACATTCACTCCGTGAACGAGTATGCTACTATCTTAAATTCTTCACCATTTTACTTATCGCGACATCACAGCCGTATTGACATCTCTCCTGAGTTCAGTTTCACACACGCTCTTCAGTTTTCTAAGCTCGCTGTGGCGTTCGCTATTGAATTGGGCGGTTGGACAAAGAGCGAGTAGCTGGCGTACTTTTCTTGTGAGAGTAACTCTGTAGATGCCACGCACCTTCTCAGCGTGCTGAATTGACATGTTTCGTACCCAAAATGACGTTGTGCACAAGTGTTATCTAGACATTACTGAATGGCAGGTATTTGGATTTCGTAATCCAATTTGGTTGGGACGCCTCATTCATCTGTCTGTGGCTATGCCGGTCCCAAAACTTACAACCGATCCAAAACTCTAGTCAAAGACACCAGACATAATGCGTAGCGCAACTTTAGTCTAAGACAGTGTACTTCTTTAGATGTGCAGGTATTGCGCCTGCCAAACCTTTCGACTCTATCCACTTTTTCGAAAACAGTCTGCTTTGGTACCGGTACGCCCCATCACAGAGTGCGGTCGTAATTGTTTTACCTGGTGCCATTCAATGAGACCACTTACAACGAACGCGGAGGGTTATCACTTTACCTGGGCCTAACTTCTGGGCGAGTTCATAGGCCGCTACCACATTAAGTGCGGAGCTTGCACCGATGTACAAGCCTTCCGAGTCGAGGAGGTCGTACACCATCGCGATCGACTTCTCGTCTGATATATGGAGTGCGCCGTCCAGCTTGTCGACAAGAGTGCCGAGGTTATTCGTGATACGTCCCTGGCCGATCCCTATGCACAACGAATGCGAGATGGACAGGATAAGAAAGTGTGGATCAAAAAGAGAGACGCGCGACACCTTCTGTGATGGAGCTCCCGGACCTCTCCATCAGCTTGCCCCCGCTCGTCACATAGGCGTGCAGCACGCTGCCCGGCGGGTCCGCGAGCCACACCTGCACCCCCCCATCGCTCTTCTCCTTCAAGTACCTCCCGACGCCCGCGAGCGTCCCGCCCGTGCCGGTGCCCACGACGAACGCATCGACGGTGCCCTGCGTCTGCGCCCAAATCTCAGGGCCCGTCGTGCGGTAGTGCGCGTCCGCATTCGCGGTATTGTCGAACTGGTCCGTCCAGACCGCACCCGGCGTCGCCTGCGCATAGTCGCGCGCCTGGTGGTTGTAGTTGCGCGCGTCGTCGTACGGCACCGCAGGCACGGCGCGCACCTCGGCGCCCAGCATCCGCAGCAGGTCGATCTTCTCCTGGCTCTGCGTGTCTGGCATGTAGATTACGCACCGGTAGCCCCTGGCGCGGCAGACGTGCGCGAGGCCGATGCCCGTGTTCCCTGCGGTCCCTTCGACCACCGTGCCGCCAGGCTTGAGTCTGCACCCACGTATGCCGCCCCAAATGAAATGAGTTTTTTTTTTCTCTTTCCGGTAGAGAATGTTGTGTTGTGGGAGAACGACGAACTCACCGACCGTCGGCCTCTGCTGCTTCGACGACGCCAAGCGCGGCTCTGTCCTTCACGCTACCGCCGGGGTTCTGGAATTCCGCTTTGCCGTATATTTTTGAGCCTGTCTTCTCCGAAAGATTCTTCAGGTAGATCTGAGCCCATGATATTTAGACAACGGTGCCCCTGCAGGAAGGGAGAGAGCAGCTCCTCACGAGGGGGGTGTTTCCCACAGCACCAATGAAACCATTGACGGAATGTGAAGTGAAACCCCTGGAAAGTATGGGTCTCAACGATGGTGCAATCGCGGGGATCATGGTCTCTGAGAAAGGTAAATTTGAGTAGAAGAAGCACCTCACAGTACGTGGCCCGCGGCCGTCGACCTCGGTGAAATTCGAGAAGGCGTGCGTATTTCGCAATGACAGGCGCACACTTATGTAATTACGCTAAGGGGCCACGAAAGGCTTCCAGGATTTAGTCGTGAGAGAAACGAAATTTGAAAGAAAGAAGTATCCCGGTACACAAAGACGCGGTGGAGGAGATGGCATGGACACGTATGTATGTATGAGAATGTATAGTCGGGTCTGGGTCGTCATGCATAGGCCACGAAACAAGCCGAGATCAGCAGAACGGTATAGGGTATAGCAGAGAACGAGGGAATCTGGAGGGTGTATCACAGACGTCAAGGCTCTGTAAAGCACTGGATGAGCTGTGTCAAGCGGCAAGGAAAAAAAGTTCTGGCTGACGTTTCTTAACATTCTGGGACAGCCACTGCAGACCTTCGAACAAGCCTTCCCCCGTGGTGGCACAACTGAACAGGAGGGGGAGCTCAGTTCGATGCGTAGAGTGGAGTGGTTTGTGATTCTTACCTCGGGTGGACATACCACGAGCGGTCACGCATCCGATGAAGACCCAGCTTCTCGGTGACTTCGGCAGGAGACATGGCTTGGGGGCAGAAAAATGGGCATCGAGATGTGAGCGAAGGAAAAAAGCGCACCTCCTGGTAAATCTTGTTTGTTCGCAAACACGAGCAATAAGCACTCCTTCATCTCTCTATCGGTCAGAATACGGTGAAGCTCTTGCTTCGCCTCGTCTATCCTCTCCCTATCCTGACTATCAACGACGAACACTAAGCCCTGGGTGCCGGTGTAATAGTGTCTCCAGAGGGGACGAATTTTGTCCTGGCCTCCAACATCCCACACATTGAACTTGACGTTCTTGTATGTGACAGTCTCGACGTTGAAACCGACTGAAGGATCACTAGGTCAAAAAAAAAAGGGAGAAAACGATGTGGTCTGTAGCGGACCTGTTGGGATAGTTGTGACGGACTGATTCAACTTGAGCTTGTATAAGATCGCTGTTGGTCCGCTGTTAGGACTCGGTGACAGAAGGATGTATCGAATGAAGAGCCAAACAGTAGTTCCTTACTTGTTTTTCCCGCAGCATCCAGACCCAACATCAACAACCTCATCTCCTTGCTGCCGAACAAGCGACCTGGCAATACACCAGGCGAAGACGTGAGTTTCAGACGATAAGCGCATAAATGAAAGCGACAGCATACCGAGGGCCTTGGAGAGATTCGCACCCATGAATGGAAAAAAAAAAGGGAATGACGAGAAGAGAGAAAAAGGTGAGTGTGGTGGTGGTTGCACAGGCGTTGAAGGGGACCCGAAACGAAACAGTGGCCCCGGCCGTGTCCATGGGACCAAGATCAGGACCCCGGCCACTGCGCTCGAAGCAATCTCATTGGCCCGGGCCAACGATTCGTATATTCACTTTCGTTTACGCTACGGGGACGAGGTATGAAAAAAAAGGTGCACATCGTTGACGAAAGGCACGTTTCAGATGCCGTGTCTTCTACGTTCCCCTTGTCTCCGTATAACCCTTGAAGCCTGACGTACAACGCTCGGTCGCTGACAGCGCTCTTGACACTCACCATATCAGTGTCAGAGAATGTCGTTATATTTGTTATGGTCCCAGAAAAATGCCACGGACGACGACCCTGGAGGAGTCTCCTACATTTGGACCTCCACTAGGTTGTTTTTGCCTGGAGAACTCACTCCCACAAGAAGTTCTTCCCGCCATCAAAGATAAGTTACTTAGCAGACTTCTCGAACCTTCGACGCAAGGTCTGTCTGTACTCGTACTACAAAGGCGATTCCCAACACGCACTTGGTTGATGGCAGACGTCATATTCTCGAGCTCACTAGAAACGAATATCTCACCGCAGATGACCGATACATTCCAATATGGGGGTGGCATCCCGTACACCTTTATTCAGAGCGCTCAGGCTCGGGGATGGTGTTATTGGTGCAGCTGAGCCTTGTGATGTTGCCGTTGTCCATCCGAAATTATTATAGTGCTGTATATCAGACCTCTACGACCAGCCCATGGTCCAATGTCGCTGACGACCCGATTCGGAAACAGCACATTTTTCGGAGGTTCGTCGCCGTACCAACGGGGCCAGCCCCGGTCATGGACCATCACAGCTCAAGGTCCTTCGGTTCATCTCCCTTGTATTTCAACCGTCTTCACATCTCATCTGGACATTGACGCATTTCCCAAGCGGTTATTCTAAAGGCACCTCTCCGCCGACAAACCGACAAACTGGAGCGCGAGAAGCTCGGGGAGTTCTTATCAGAGAGCGCGGTAGGTGTTCCCTCTCTCTTCGAGACGCTCATCCGCTCATGCGTGCACAGAAAGAATGTGCGAGTACACACCAGGGCCCGTCGCACGATCGATCTGTGAGGTCCTCGTCGAGTTTTGTTCCGTGTGCATGTTGCATGACCACGTCTGACCATTTTACACCTCTGCGCTCGTGATAGCGCCCTATCACGGGCGCTACTGCACCTTCGTAATCGCCCCCTACAAGATTAGGCCTCAAAGCGCGTAGACGTGCCAGTGGTGGAACGTCCTCGTGGGCAAGTTGCCTTCATTTAGTTTTCCTGTTCCCCCCTGCTGCTTTATTCAACGCGTGCGCTATTATTACCCATCAATTATTTCAGCGACCATGTCTATTTAATAGTCCTGGTTGAACTCATGCTTAAACTTCCGATCATCTTGTGGCAAAAAGCTGCCAAACAGATGGCATAATAAGACGATCCGAAGGGAGAAACGCCAAGGAAAGGCTATCATGATGGTGGATAACGACAAAATACATCGTCACGCGTCACGTATTACATATCTGATAGTGCTAATTCGCGGCAGTCTTTATGTCAGTAGAGTTGCGGTACGCGGGACCGGCACACCTGTATAACCTGAGCCTGTAGGTGATCATGCAATCACGTTCTGCAATGAACTACGTTTCATGCTTCGCCAATAACTCTGCGATCCTGCCGTATCCATATGCCGATGCTTCTTGTCTTGCAGTTCGCCCGTAGCTGTTCCGAACGTTCGCATTTGCACCACGTTCTAGTAACAGCTCAGCAATTTCAAGACGTCCATTGTACGATGCAAGATCCAATGCGCTCCTTTGGCTCCTCTGCCGTGCTTGAATATCGGCATTGTGATCAAGTAATAGTCGTACGACCTGAAGTTTTCCGCATGCTGACGCAATATGCAGCGGAGTCAAACCGTGCGCGTCTCGTGAGTTCACATCCGCGCCATACTCAATCAACAATTTTGTCACCTCGACTTGCCCAAACTTCGACGCTACAGCCAATGCGGTCCGGCGTTCCTCATCCCTTTCTTCGACATCCGAACCATGGTCAAGTAACGAACGTACGACGTCAACCTGTCCATTTCTTGACGCGGTGCACACCGAGGGCTGCCCATCGTCGCTGGGTTCCACGTCTTCACCACATGGCGGCTGTACAACGTCTGGGCATTGATTTTGTGGGTTAGTTGATGACGCGGTTAGGTTCACCTCTCCGTCGAGAGACATCGTAGATCGAGATAGAAGGTTTGTAACCTCGAGATTCTCGTTGTCGGAGGCCAGGTCTAAAGGTGTCTTCTTGTTGTTATCACGTATGTTATCATCCGCACCACATTTAAGTAGGAGCTTCACGATGTCGAGATGGCCTTTGAGTACTGTCAGGTGCAAAGGAGTCTGACCGTGGTTGTCACGAGAGCCCACATCGGCGCCATGTTGAATGAGCAGTTCTGCCACCTTGATGTGACCCTTATGCGACGCCCAATGCAAAGGAGTTCGACCATCGTTGTCACGAGAGCCCACATCTGCGCCATGTTGAATGAGCAGTTCTGCTATCTCGACGTGGCCTTGTTGTGATGCCAAATGTAAAGGAGTCCAATCGTCCTCGGTATGAGAGTCTACGTCTGCGCCACTTTCAATTAAGAACCGAACAGCATCCAGATGTCCACCTTGTACCGCTGTGTGTAGGGGAGAAAAACCATCTTCGTACTAGGAGTTCACGTTTGCCCCCTGCTGCAGCAGTAGACGGGATATCTCTATGTCTCCTATCGAGCAAGCTAAGGTTAACGGAGTGCAACCTGACCCGCACCGTACGCTGACATCTGCATTGTGCTCGAGTAACAATCGCACAATGTCAATCCGTCCGCCTTGCGATGCCCGGTGCAGTGGGCCTGCGCCGATCTTGTCTACGACATTAACATCTGCGCCTCGCTCAAGAAGTGACAAAGCCATCTCGATATCTTCCCTGATGAACGCGGCCAACAACGGACTCCCGTGATACCCTCCCCTGACATTGATATCCTCTGGGTAGCTGGCGATCAAGTGTTCTGTGAGCTGACGGAATCCACAAAGTATGGCGTAATATAATGGGACTGCCTGCGGTCGTTCTGGGTGCGTCGTGGGCATGTCTCCTCTCCAGGGGTCATCTATGTCGTATATCCACACCCAAGCAGAGAAGTGTGGCTTGTCTGGATTAAAAAGGTCTTCCATGGCAACTTGAATAGTTGGCGATACACCCTCAATCTGGCCGTGGTCGACCCAGTGTCGGGCAGCATAATCGGACAATGGAAAATCCTTGATGCTATCTTTGTCGATGTGGTCGTCAAGCCGGAGCAAGACACTGAGGGAAGCTTGTGCGAGGATGGTATGCGCCGAGAGGGGAACAATGTGATATCCAGAAAGGTCCTCCCTCGCGGTGGCAAGGCGAGACGATGACAGGAACTCCTTTACTGAAAAATGCGAGAATTGGACAATTCGGGAGCCGTCAACATCGACAACGCTGATGAGACCGGAGCACACGGAAAGAACAGCCTCCTCTGCATCGCCTAACTTAGTCGCCAGTCGGGGTTAAATTTAGGAAGCGCTCCCGGGCCTGGATCGAACCGGACCGCCAAAATATCCGCAAGTTCCTCCACGCGAAGTGGTCTAATTGATATGGAAAGGCATTGGAAGAGGCGCTGCGCGTACTGTCGCACCTCTGCATCAATAGCCAGTAACGCGCGTTCATATGTTTCGTCCAACGTCTTCGGCAGATCATCCAAAGTGCTTCGGATATGCGCAGGTAACGTCCGACGCAGTACCTCCAACTGGCAAAATACCCATCTAAACCTGTAAGCGGGATTAATTGGTTGACTGTTTCGAAAAACCATGACGGAGATCACTTACATTCCATCAGCTTTATCTGACAGCGTATCGATCACCAATTGCTTCTCTCCTTCTCTCCATCTTCGCATCCTCTGATCAGAACGCACGACCGCTTTGATGTAGGAACAAATGTCCGCCTTTTGTCCGCTTTCGTCGTGAAGGGACATGCGGAACGGTGCCAAGGGTTCAAAAGTGTTTCGAATGTCGATCTCCGGGCGGCTTGACAAACATATATGTACATTTGGGAGCTCTAACTCAACAAGATACCCTAGAAATTCGAGCACCTGTTCTCGCGCGGTCGGTATCCCAGATGTGTTGGGGCACTCATCGAGAGCATCAACGATGATGTACATCGCGGGCTGTCCTGGCACTTGGAGCATTTCCACGAGACATTGTGAGAGTGTGTCTTCTGATGGCTCCTGGGTGCCTCCGGCGTGATCGGAATACAAACGGGACAATATTTGATAGCATGGATCAGACTTGGCGCCGAGCTGAAAGACGAGAGAGGAAAGGAGTCCGCGTAGGTGTTGCTTCTCGATGTCCTTGAAATCAAAGTAAAAGTACGCCATTGACGCTAACCCTGCCTTGCATGCGCTGTCGACTTTTCGGATGATTGAAGAACTAGTGGAAAGCGTGAATGACTATAAAACGGAGGTAGCGAGACAAGACATACAGTAAAATGGTCTTTCCGGATCCCGCTACATGACGTAGAAGAAATTAGGGTCGTCGCCGCAAGACTAATGTTGGGAACGTGCGCTTTCCGTGGATCCACAGAAGGGATCCCTTGGCGTCCCACTCAGTGAAGACGCTTCTTTCGAAGAGCCATGTGGCAGTTCCATCTCTATGGGATTTGCATCCAATGTTGTAGTTTTTCGACGGATCTGGAGGGCAAAGCCAATTTTTGGAGTCCCTTTGCATCTGGTCACCTGTAGCCCGTCTTAGCGCCACCACCCGACAATGGGCACCAATTTATAACGAACGTCTTATCTTGTTCATATCACTCGCCATTTGCTGCATCGAATCTATTGTTACGGTCAGCTCGCGTAACATCGATTTGCGAATGCGGTGAAAGCATACCCAGAGCATTCCGGATGCCTTCCGTCGACGCTTTCCCGTCTGATACCAACACAATACCTTAGTCGCGTCAGAAACCGGCCAAGTAAACTTTGCGTACCATTCATGACTACTTTCACATTATTCATAAGTCCATGGACCACTTCTAGGGTCTGCGCGACGGTCATCCGGCCTTCCTCCTGAGTGAGACGGTCAAGCCTCTGTAGCACAGCCTCGATCTGGCTCTCTCCCAGCAGCTTCTTCGCGAATTTCTCTATACCATGGTTGAGCTATCGTGTATCGAAGACGATGACCCACTTACTGAATCTGCCTTGCTTAATTTGCTTGGTAGCAAGGGCAAACACGGAGAGTAACTCGACCATTATCTTTACGATTATATCCGTCATCGAAGGGGTCAACGGGATATCGGCATAGATCCGGAGGCGTTTGAGGAAGTTTCCGATACATTCAAACAAGTCAACGAGTGCGTCGTAGCTTGAGCTGACGCCGTTGGCCGCCTGGGATATGCGGATCAGGAGATGTCTGGAGAATGTCAATGGACGCACCGTAATTATAACATCCAGGCCAACAAAGATCGCCTTTGCTGGTTGGAATGGTACCTGGTGGCCGAACGGTGAGAGGTCAAGAAAACATTCAACTCATCAAACTCACAGCTTCGCCAAGGACGCCAGAAAGTGTATGGATGACCTGGACAACTGGGCTGAGCCAGTTGATTAACTTGCGATTTCCATCCCGATAGACTCTGAATGCATTGGCCTTATCTTCAAGTAGCTTAAGGACGTCATCGGGTGAATCACGACCTCTCAGCTGGTCGGCAAAAGGATGCTTGTCGAGTTCTACGCCAATCTGGTCGCTGTAGTCGGCGAGAGCTTTATCGAGGATCGCTTGAAAGGATACAACAGGCATTTGGTAGACGGTTCGTCGAAGAGATACAGATATGTTGGTCAATCAGGTGGTAGCTGTGCGAGACGGTAGGGAGGGCTCCTAGCAAGCACTAGGCTGAGCGCCTGGCCTCGTGCCACACAGAGCACCGCCTCTTCGAAACGTCTTGCCCAATGGAATTCCTACGCTATACCCACAATGGAAAGCGTCGCTCTCACCATCTCCGGACCATCGTTATGACCCGTGAAAATATAGAATTTAAGTGCCGTGGTATCCCATAACATAAGTACAAACGAGAGAAACATACAGTAAACCAAACACTATACCCCCGTCGTGGCTCTGACTGAACACCTTCAATCAACCATCACACATCCCCGATCTGAGCGCCTCGACCCGCGCCCGGAACGCGTCCGCCTCCTCGATCTCCTCCCCCACCCCATCCTTAACCGCCCCGGGCGCCTCAAACAGACGCAGCAGCGCACGCACGCCGCGCAGCAGACCGCCGAGCCGACACGCGCACGTTCATCGTGCAATCCGGCGGCGGGCGCACCAGCACTGGCGACGGCGGGGCGTCAGAATCTGTCAATGCCAGCGCCGATGCTTGGGCGGGACAACGTCCGGCGCCTTCGGCGTTGTGCTGTCCTCCGCCAGAAGGAGCGGTGCGGGGGATAACGACGCCGGCGCCCCGAGCGGAGAGCGCGTCGCCGAAATACTCGCTTGAGTCTTCCGATACTGACCCACGTGCCAGCGGCGTTCGCGTTCGCCGGGTCTGCGCACGATGCGCTTCGCCCGCTTTTTCCGCGGTTTCGCGCTGGTGGCGGGGAGGAGCGGCGATTGTTGGTGCGACGAGGGGGCTGGCGAAAATGCTGGGCTGCTTGAAGAGCTGGCGCCGCTCGATGGGGCTGGGGCGACTGCTGGTGGTGGTGCGGTTGTCGCTGTTACCGCTCCTCCAACAGGCACCATTGGTGGCGAATATGCTTTAGACATCTGTCGCGTGGAGTTCGTCTGTTCTGGTGGGAGGAGGTCAGGCTCCTTCGCTCGTAGAACCCGGCTGGCGTCCCATCCAGAAGGATCGACTTTCACTCCTTCCAGAAAAAGTCGAAGCACTTGACGCGGTAGTCACCGTGAAAGCGTTGCCACCCACACCTCAGTAATGTTGGGTAACAACGAGAGTCGGCCTCTCCCAATTCTTCCACCTAACTGTGTCTGACGTCCACGCACTCTAGTGCCACCAGCCGCTCTAGACTGCAAAGTGAATCCAGACGATTCCGGGATAGGTTGAGTGCAAGCACTTGACCCAATTTCTTGTAAATCCCCAGGACGGAATCAATCATGTTATCTGAGAGGTTGAGTGAGACGAGATTGTACAAAGATGATGAGCCAGGAGGGACCGAAACGAGCAAATTCGAGGATAAATCGAAGTGGGTGAGCGAAGAGAGATGTGGGAGGATTTCAGTGGTAATGAAGGTCAGCGCGTTATCTGCCAATGAAAGATGCCCGAGGAATGCCCACTTGGATGGTGCTAACTGGGGCGAGACGGAAAATTCGGTGGGAGAAGAAGGCCGGGGTGGGTCTTCGCTCGTTGGTGTAACGACCGTTTCGTCTTCCGCATGCTCTGCCACGGAATCTGAAAGACGCGTGCTGTGGAATGGGGGATCCAGAGGAGGGTAGTTCGTCTCCGGGTAGAATCACCTATCACTGTGTTGAAGAACAAATCAGATACGTCATCGAGCCCGTGAATGGAAAAAAAAAAGGGAATGACGAGAAAGGTGAGTGTGGTGAAACAGTGGTGTCCATGGGACCAAGATCAGGACCCCGGCCACTGCATTAGTGTCTTCTACGTTCCCCTTGTCTCCGTCTCCGTATAACCCATGAAGCTTGACGTACAACGCTCAGTCCCTGACAGCGCTCTGACACTCACCATAACTTATCAGTGTCAGAGAATGTCGTTATATTTGTTATGGCCGCCTCTGGTCCCAGAAAAGTGCCACGGACGACGACCCTGGAGGAGTCTCCTACATTTGGACCTTCACTAGGTTGTTTTTGCCTGGAGAACTCACTCCCACAAGAAGTTCTTCCCGCCATCAAAGATAAGTTACTCAGCAGACTTCTCGAACCTTCGACGCAAGGTCTGTCTGTACTCGTACTACCAAAGGCGATTCCCAACACGCACTTGGTTGATGACAGACGTCATATGCTCGAGCTCACTAGAAACGAATGTCTCACCACAGATGACCGATACTGTATCCCAATATGGGGGTGGCATCGCGTACACCTTTATTCAGAGCGCTCGGACTCGGGAATGGTGCATTACTGGTGCAGCTGACCCGTGTGATGTTGCTGTTGTCCATCCGAAATTACATTACTGTATCTCAGACCTCTACGACCAGCCCATGGTCCAATGCCGCTGATGACCCGATTCGGAAACAGCACATTTTTTGGAGGTTCATTGCCGTATCAACGGGGCCAACCCCGTCATGGGCCATCACGGGTCAAGGTCCTTCGGGTCATCTCCCTTGTATTTCAACCGTCTTCACATCTCATCTGGACATCAGAGCATTTCCCAAGCGGTTATTCTAAAGGCACCTCTCCGCCGACAAACCGACAAACTGGAGCGCGAGAAGCTCGGGGGGGTTCATCCGAGAGCGCGGTAGGTGTTCCCTCTCTCTTCGGTAGGCTCATCCGCTCACGCCTGCACAGAGGGAATGTGAGAGTACACACCAGGGCCCGTCGCACGATCGATCCGTGGGGTCCTCGTCGAGTTTTGTTCCGTGTGTATGTTGCATGACCACGTTGCTGACCATTTTACGCCTCTGCGCCCTATCACGGGCGCTAGTGCACCTGCGTGTTGTAATCGCCCCTTACAAGACTATGTAGGTCTCAAAGCGCGCGGGCGTGCCAGTGTGGGACGTCTTTCCTCGTGTTACACCGTGGGCAAATTGCCTTCATTTAGTTTTCCTGTTCCCTCCTGCTGCTTTATTCGACGCGTGCGCTATTACTAGACATCAATTATTTCATGTCTAGTTCATAGTGGTGGTTCGACTCATGCTTAAACTTCCGAATATCTTGTGGCAAAAAAGCTGCCAAACAGATTGCATAATAGGACGATCCGAGAAACGCTAATGAAAAGCTATCATGATGGAACGACAAACAAAATCGTCACGCGTCACGCATCCGGTGCTGGCAGTCTTTATGTCAGCAAAGTTACGGTACGAATCGAAACCGCCGGAACCGCACCTGTAAGGACTACGGTTCATGCTTCGCCAACAACTCTGCAATCTTGCCGTATCCACATGCCGATGCTTCTTGTCTTGCAGTTCGCCCGTAGCTGTTCCGAACGTTCGCATTTGCACCACGTTCTAGTAACAGCTCAGCAATGTCAAGATGTCCATTGTACGATGCAAGATCCAATGCGGTCCTTTGGCTCCTCTGCTGTGCGTGAAGATCGGCGTTGTGATCAAGTAATAGTCGTACGACGCGAAGTTTTCCCCATACTGACGCAATATGCAGCGGGGTGAAACCGTGCGCGTCTCGTGAGTCCACATCCGCGCCATACTCAATCAACAATTTTGCCACCTCGACTTGCCCAGACATCGACGCTACAGCCAATGCGGTCCGGCGTCCCTCATCCCTTTCTTCGACATCCGAACCATGGTCAAGTAACGAACGTATGACGTCAACCTGTCCATTTCTTGACGCGGTGCACACCGAGGGCTGCTCATCGTCGCTGGGTTCCACGTCTTCACCACGTGATTGTGGCGGCTGCACAACGTCTAGGCATTGATTTTGTGGGTTAATTGGTGACGCGGTTGGGTTCACCTCTCCGTCGAGAGACATCGTAGACCGAGATAGAAGGTTTGTAACCTCGAGTTCTTCGTTGTCGGAGGCCAGGTCTAAAGGTGTCTTCTTGTTGTTATCACGTATGTTATTATCCGCACCACATTTAAGTAGGAGCTTCACGATGTCGAGACGGCCTTCGAGTACTGCCAGGTGCAAAGGAGTCTGACCATGGTTGTCACGAGAGTCTACATCTGCGCCATGTTGAATGAACAGTTCAACCATCTTGATGTGACCCCCACGCGACGCTGAATGCAAAGGAGTCAGGCCGTCACTGTCGCGAGAGCCCACATCTGCGCCGTGTTGAATGAGCAGTTCTGCCATCTTGATGTGACCCTGTTGCGACGCTGGATGCAAAGGAGTCCAACCACCGTTGTTGCGAGAGTTCACATCTGCGCCATGTTGGACGAGCAGTTCTGCTATAAGCACGTGACCCTGAAATGACGCCGAATGTAAAGGGGTTTGGCCATCGTCGTAACGGGAGCCTACATCGGCGCCATGTTGAATGAGCAATTCTGTCATCTTGACATGTCCCGAGCACAATGCCGAATATAAAGGAGTCCGGCCGACATTGTCACGAGAGCCCACATCTGCGCCATGTTGAATGAGCAGTTCAACCGTCTTGAAGTGACCCCCAAGCGACGCCAAATGCAAAGGAGTGAGGCCGTCACTGCGGCGAGGGCCCACATCTGCGCCATGTTGAATGAGCAGTTCTGCCATCTTGATGTGACCCTCTTGCGATGCCCAATGTAAGAGTGTCCGATTGTCGTTGTCACGAGAGCCCAGATCTGCGCCATGTTGAATGAGCAGTTCTGCCATCTTGATGTGACCCTGTTTCGACGCTGGATGCAAAGGAGTCCAACCATCGTTGTTGCGAGAGTTCACGTCTGCGCCATGTTGAATGAGCAGTTCTGCTATAAGCACATGACCCCGAAATGACGCCGAATCTAAAGGGGTTCGACCGTCGACGTAACGGGAGCCTACATCAGCACCATGTTGAATGAGCAATTCTGCAATCTTGACATGTCCCGAACTTGAACACAACGCCGAATATAAAGGAGTCCGGCCCTCCCTGTCACGAGAGCCCACATCTGCGCCATGTTGAATGAGCAGTTCAACCATCTTGATGTGACCCCCACGCGACGCTGAATGCAATGGGGTCAGGCCGTCACTGTCGCGAGAGCCCACATCTGCGCCATGCTGAATGAGCAGTTCTGCCATCTTGACGTGACCCTGTTGCGACGCTGGATGCAAAGGAGTCCAGCCACCGTTGTTGCGAGAGTTCACATCTGCGCCATGTTGGATGAGCAGTTCTGCTATAAGCACATGACCCTGAAATGATGCCGAATGTAAAGGGGTTCGACCGTCGTCGTAACGGGAGCCTACATCGGCGCCATGTTGAATGAGCAATTCTGTCATCTCGACATGTCCCGAACACAACGCTGAATATAAAGGAGTCCGGCCCTCGCTGTCACGAGAGCCCACATCTGCGCCATGTTGAATGAGCAATTCTGTCATCTTGACATGTCCCGAACACAACGCCGAATATAAAGGAGTCCGGCCGTAACTGTCACGAGAGCCCACATCTGCGCCATGTTGAATGAGCAGTTCAACCGTCTCGAAGTGACCCCCAAGCGACGCCGAATGCAAAGGGGTCAGGCCGTCACGGTCGCGAGGGCCCACATCTGCGCCATATTGAATGAGCAGTTCTGCCATCTTGACGTGACCCTGTTGCGACGCTGAATACAAAGGAGTCCAACCATCGTTGCTACGAGGGCTCACATCGGCGCCATGCTGAATTAGCAGTTCTGCTATAAGCACATGACCCCGAAATGACGCCGAATGTAAAGGGGTTCGACCGTCGTCGTAACGGGAGCCTACATCGGCGCCATGTTGAATGAGCAATTCTGTCATCTCGACATGTCCCGACGACAACGCCGAATTTAAAGGAGTCCGGCCCTCACTGTCACGAGAGCCCACATCTGCACCACTTTCAATTAGGAACCGAACGACATCCAGATGCCCATTTAGTGCCGCTGCGTGGAGTGGAGAGTAGCCCTCTCTGTCGTCCTGGGAGTTCACGTCGGCCCCCCGCTGCAGCAGTAGACGCGATACCTCCATTTCTCCTACAGAAGAGGCCAATATTAACGGAGTGCAGCCCAAGATATTTCGTAGGTTGACATTTGCATTGTGCTCGAGTAACAATCGCACAATGTCAATCCTTCCGCTTTGCGATGCTCGGTGCAGTGGGCTTTCGCCGCTCTTGTCTACGACATTCACATCCGCGCCTCGCTCAAGAAGTGACAAAGCTGTCTCGATATCTTCCCTGAGGGACGCGGCTAACAATGGACTCTCGTAATACCCTCCCCTGGCATTGACATCCTCTGGGTAGCTGGCGATCAAGTGTTCTGTGAGCTGACGGAAACCACAAAGTATGGCGTAATATAATGGGACTGCCTGCGGTCGTTCTGGGTGTGTCGTGGGCATGACTCCTCTCCAGGGATCATCTATGTCGTATATCCACACCCAAGCAGAGAAGTGTGGCTTGTCTGGATTAAAAAGTTGTTCCATGGCAACTTGAATGGTCGACGATACGTCCTCAAACTCGCCGTGGTCGACCCAGTGTCGGGCAGCGTAATCGGACAATGGAAAATCCTTGATGCTATCTTTGTCGATGTGGTCGTCAAGCCGGAGCAAGACACTGAGGGAAGCTTGGGCGAGGATGGTATGCGCAGAGTGGGGAACAATGTGATATCCAGAAAGGTCCTCCCTCGCGGTGGCAAGGCGATCCGATGTCAGGAACTCCTTTACTGAAAAATGCGAGAACTGGACAATTCGAGAACCGTCCACATCGACAACGCTGATGAGACCGGAACACACGGAAAGAACGGCTTCCTCTGCATCGCCTAGTCGCCAGTCGGGGTTAAACATGGGAAGGGCTCCCGGATCGAACCGGACCGCCAAAATATCGGCAAGTTCCTCCACGCGAAGTGGTCTGATAGATACGGCAAGGCATTGGAAGAGGCGTCGCGCGTATTGCCGCACCTTTGCATCAATCGCCAGCAACGCGCGTTCATATGTTTCGTCCAACGTCTTCGGCATGTCACTCAAAGTACTTCGGATATGTGCGGGTAAGGTCCGACGCAGTACCTCCAACTGGCAAAGAACCCATCTAAACCTAAGCGGGATTGATTGGGCAATCGTTTCGAGAAACCACGACGGTAATCACTTACACCCCATCAGCTCTATCTGAGAGCGTATCGATCACCAACTGCTTATCTCCTTCTCTCCAATTTCGCATCCTCAGATCAGAATGCACGATCGCTTTGATATAGGAGGCGATGTCCGCCTGCTGTCCGCTTTCATCGTGAAGAGACATGCGGAACGGTGCCAAGGGTTCAAAAGTATTTCGAATGCCGACCTCCGGGCGACTTGACACACATATGTGTACATTTGGGAGCTTTAACTCGACAAGATACCCCAGAAACTGGAGCACCTGCTCTCGCGCGGTCGGTATCCCAGAGATGTTGGGGCACTCATTGAGAGCATCAATGATGATGTACATCGCGGGCTGCCCTGGCACTTGGAGCATTTCCACGAGACATTGTGAGAGTGCGTCTTCTGAAGGCTCCTGGGTGCCTCCGGCGTGATCGGAATACAAACGGAACAAAATTTGATAGCATGGATCAGACTTGGCGCTGAGCTGAAACACAAGAGAGGAGAGGAGTCCGCGCAGGTGTTGCTTCTCGGCGTCCTTGAAATCAAAATAATAGTACGCCATTGACGCTAATCCCGCCTTGCATGCACTGTCGATTTTTCGGATGATTGAAGAACTAGCGGAGAGCGTGAATGACTATAACGGAGGTAGCGAGACAAGACATACAGTAAAATGGTCTTTCCGGAACCCGCTACACGATGCAAACACGATGCAGAAGAAATCAGGGTCGTCGCGGCGAGGCTAATGTTGAGAACGTACGCTTTCCGTGGATCCACAGAAGGGATCCCTTGGCATCCCACTCAGTAAAGACGCTTCTTTCGAAGAGCCATGTGGCAGTTCCATCTTGATGGGATTCGCATCCAATGTTGTAGTTCTCCGACGGATCTGGAGGGCAAAGCCAACTTTTGGAGTCCCTTTGCATCTGGTCACCTGTAACCCGTCTCAGCGCCACCACTCGACAATGGGGGCACCAATTCATAACGAACGTCTGATCTTGTTTATATCACTCGCCATTTGTTGCATCGAATCTATCGACGCCGTCAGCTCGCGCAACATCGATTTGCGAAAGCGGTAAAAGCATACCCAGAGCACTCCGGATGCTGTCCGTTGACGCCTTTCCGTCTAGTACCGAGAAAATACTTAGTCGCGTAAGTAACCGATTAAGCAAGTTTTGCGTACCATTCATGACTACTTTCACATTATTCATAAGCCCATGGACCACTTCTAGGGTCTGCGCGACAGTCATCCGGCCTTCCTCCTGAGTGAGACGGTCAAGCCTCTGTAGCACAGCCTCGATCTCGCTCTCTCCTAGCAGCTTTCGCGAATTTCTCTATACTATATTGAGCCATCGTACTGTATATTGAGGATAGCGATCGACTTACTGAATCTGCCTTGTTTAATTTGCTCGGTAGCGAGGGCAAACACGGAGAGTAATTCGACCATTATCTGTAAGACTATATCGGTCATCGAAGGTGTCAACGGGACATCGGTATAGATCCGGAGGCGTTTGAGGAAGTTTGCGAGACATTCAAACAAGTCAACGAGTGCATCGTAGCTTGAGCTGACACCGTCGGCTGCCTAGGATATGTGGATCAGGAAATATGTCGGTGAAACATGTCAAGGGACGTACCGTAATTAGAACATCCACGCCAACAAAGATCGCCTTTGCTGGTTGGAACGGGACCTAGTAGCCAAACGGTGGGAGTTCAAGAGGAAAAAGACATCCAGCTCATTAAACTCACAGTCTCGCCAAGAACGCCAGAAAGCGTATGGATGACCTGGACAACTGGGTTGAGACAGTCGATCAACTTGTGATTTCCATCTCGATAGACCCTGAATGCGTTGGCCTTGTCTTCAAGTAGCTTAAGAACGTCATCGGGAGAATCACGGCCTCTCAGCTCGTCGGCAAAAGGATGTTTGTCGAGTTCAACGCCAATCTGGTCGCTGTAGTCGGCGAGAGCTTTATCGAGGATCGCCCTGAAATGATACAGCGGGCATTTTGTAGACGAAGAGATAGAGATACGTTGGCAATTCGGTGGTAGTTATGCGAGGTGGTAGGGGAGCAAGCACTGGCGCCCAGCCGCATGCCGCATAGAGCACCGCCTCTTCGGAACGCCTGATGGAGTTCCTTGTACCCACAACTGAGTAGCGACCATCGCCATCGCTAGACCATCACTATGACCCGTGGAAATATAGAATTTAAGTGCGGTGGTAGCCCATAACATAAGTACAAACGAGAGAGACATACAGTCAACCAAACACTATCCAGACCCTCCAGCGTGGCTCTGACTGAACACCTTCAACCAACCGTCCCCCATCTCCGATCTGAGCGGCTTGAACCCGCGCCAGGAACGCGTCTGCCTCCTTGATCTCCTCCCCCACCTCCCGGGAGCCTCAAACACAGACGCAGCAGCGCGCGCACGCTGCCCCGTAGACGGCCGAGCCGACACGCGCATGCTCATCGTGCGATCCGGCGGCGGGCCGCCAATGCCAACGCCGGCGCATACTCGGTATGCGAGCACCGGTGCTTGGGCGGGACGACGTCCGGCGCCTTTAGCGTCGTGCTGTCCTCCGCCAGAAGGAGCGGCGCGAGAGGAGCCTCGGGTGCGGGGGGTAACGGCGCCGGCGCCGCGAGCGGAGAGCGTGACGCCGAAGTGGGGGAGCCGAAATGATCGCTTGGCTCTTCCGAGACCGTGATCCACGTGCCAGCAGCGTTCGCGTTCGCTGGTTCTGCGTCCAGGTACACGATGCGCTTCGCCCGCTTCTTCCGCGGGTTCGCGCTGATGACGGGGAGGAGTGGCAATTGTTGGTGCGACGAGGGGGCTGGTAAAAACGTTGGGGCTGGGGCGACTGCCGTCGTTGATGGAGCCGGAGCGACTGCTGGTGCTAGTGCTAGTGCGGTTGTCGCTGTTGCCGCTCCTCCAACAGGCACCATTGGTGGTGAATATGCCTTGGACATCGGCCGTGTGGAGTTCATTTGTTCTGGTGGGGGGAGGTCGGGCTCCTTCGCTCGTAAAACCCGGCCGGTGTGCCATCCAGAAAAGTCGACTTTTCCCTCCTTCCAGAAAAAGTCGAAGCACTTGACGCAGTAGTCAATCTCGATCTCCGTGAAAGCGTTGCCCTCGGTAATGTTGGGTGACAAGGAGAGTCGGCCCACCTCTCCCGATTCCTCCACTTGATTGTGTCTGACGTCCACGCGCTCTAGTGCCACCAGCCGCTCTAGACCGCAAAGCGAATCCAGGCGATTCCGCGACAGGTTGAGTGCAAGCACTTGACCAAATTTCTGGTAAATGCCCTGGACGAAATCAATCATGTTATCTGAGAGGTTGAGTGAGACGAGATTGTACAAGGATGATCAGCCAGGGACCTAAACGAGTAAATTCGAGGATAAATCGAGGTGGGTGAGCGAAGAGAGATGCGGGAGGATTTCAGTCGGAATGAATGTTAGCGCGTTAACTGTCAGCGAAAGACGCCTGAGGAATGCCCACTTGCATCGTGGTAACTGGGCGAGACGGAGGATTCGGTGGGAGAAGAAGGCCGGGGTGGGTCTTCGCTCGTTGGTGTGACGACCGTTTCCTCCGCATGTTCTGCAACGGAATCTGGAAGACGTGTGGTGCGGAATGACGATTGCTGCGAAAGGCTAGGGGGGTCTAGAGAAGGGGTAGCTTGTCTCCGGGCAGAGCCATCTATCACCGTGTTGACGAACAATTAGATATCTCATCGAGTCCACTGCGTTTGATTGTGAGACTCCACAAACTCTCTGAAAGCCTGTCCCAACCAAGAAGCGTGCGTAGGTCAATGTCAAGGCACTCCAAGCACTGCAGATTACGGAATGAATCCAATGGTAACGCGTTTTCGTTTGGAGGGTCCGCCGCCATTTTCATGATCCTTTTGGGGCCAGGGGCTCGTAGCGACAGCGCTGGGATCTTTGTGAAGCTGCTAAAGACATACTTTAGCTCCTGGTCCACGCTAGGTGGTTCCGGAGGTGCCCAGATTCCAACTCCCAACGAAAGCCGGGAAACAGCAGGTAGTGAGGTACGAGTGGAAGAGAGGAGATAGCATGAATCTCCGCTGGGAGATACATCGACGTAGTTCATGGGGCGTAACGAGTTGACAGCCTTCAAGTCGAGGGAACCGACATGATAGCCGAGGGCTTCGAGGCCTATGAGGATATAGAATAAGACCTCACTGCAGGATGCAAGGTGGGTTGTGCTCGTTCACGACAAGGGAGCAAGGGTATATCTGCTCATTCTCTTGTATCGATAATCGACGATACAGTGCATACTCTCGAAGCTAGATTGGCTATGAACACGTGGATATGGTTTTTCGATTGAACACACCATCACACCTGCAAGTGAGCTCCGCTACCTCTCTGCGGGTGTACTAAATGCGATAAGGAACAAACTTGGGCACTGGCAAGCTTAGCGGGGTCGAAGACGAAGGACTCGTGGCCGGAGAGCTGCCGTGGGGAATGTACATTATTCACGCTAGAGTGGGAATGGTGATACGACGAATACAATGGCGTTTTCAGGTAAAGAAATGAGACAAAAACACGTCACGCGTCACGCGTCACGCATCAGGATCTGAATCACGCGTCACGTATCCGGGTGGCAATAAGTTAGTCATCAATGTCAGCAATGCGAAACCGGAACCGCACCTGTAGGTGATCACCATCTGCAATGGACTACGTTTCGTGCTTCGACAATAACTCGGCAATCCTGCCGTATCCATATGTCGACGCTCCTTGTCTTGCAGTTCGCCCGTAGCTGTTCCGAACATTCGCGTTTGCACCACGTTCTAGTAAGAGCTCAGCAATTTCAAGATATCCATTGCACGATGCAAGATCCAATGCGGTCCTTTGGTTCCTCTGCCGTGCGTGAAGGTCGGCTTTGTGATCAAGTAATAGTCGTACGATGTGAAGTTCCCCGCCCAACGACGCACGATGCAGCGGGGTCAAACCGTGCGCGTCTCGGGAATTCACATTCGCGCCATACTCAATCAACAATTTTGCCACCTCGAGTTGCCCAAACTTCGACGCCACGGCTAATGCAGTCTGGCGTTCCTCATCCTTTTCTTCGACATCCGACCCATGGTCAAGTAACGAACGTACGACGTCAACCTGTCCATCTCTTGACGCGGTGCACACCGAAGGCTGCTCATCGTCGCTGGATTCCACATCTTCACCAGGTGATTGTTGCGGCTGCACAACGTCTGGGAACCGATTTTGTGGGTTAACTGATGACGCGGTTAGGTTCACCTCTCCGTCGAGAGACATCGTAGATAGGGATAGAAAGTTTGCAACCTCAAGTTTCTCGTTGTCAGAGGCCAGGTCGAAAGGTGTCCTGTTCTTGTTATCACGTATATTACGATCTGCACCACATTCCAGTAGGAGCTTCACGATATCGAGACGATCTTCGAGTGCTGCTAGATGTAAAGGAGTTCGACCACCGTTGTGGCGAGCGCCCACATCTGCGCCATGCTGGATGAGCAGTTCTGCCATCTTGATGTGACCCTTATGCGACGCCGAATGCAAAGGAGTTCGACCATCGATGCGACGAGAGCCCACATCTGCGCCATGTTGAATGAGCAGTTCTGCCATCTTGATGTGACCCTCTTGCGACGCCGCATACAAAGGAGTCCAATTGTCGTCGTGGCGAGAGTCCACATCTGCACCATGTTGAATGAGCAGTTCCGCAATCTTGATGTAACCCCCAAGCGACACCGAATGCAAAGGAGTTCGACCATCGTTGTGACGAGAGCCCACATCTGCCCCGTGTTGAATGAGAAGTTCTGCTATCTTGATGTGACCCTTCTGCGACGCCGAGTGCAAAGGAGTCTGATCGTGGTTGTTACGAGAGTCCACATCTGCGCCATGTTGAATGAGCAGTTCCGCCATCTCGGTGTGACCCTTCTGCGACGCCAAATGCAAAGGGGTTCGACCATCGTTGTGACGACAGCCCACATCGGCGCCATGTTGAATGAGTAGTTCTGCTATCTTGATGTGACCCTCTTGCGACGCCGAATGCAAAGGAGTTCGACCATTGTTGTTACGAGAGCCCACAACTGCGCCACTTTCAATTAGGAGCCGAACGGCATCCAGATGTCCACTTTGTGCCGCTCCGTGTAGTGGAGAAAAACCACCTCCGTCCTGGAAGTTCACGTGTGCTCCCTGCTGCAGGAGTAGACGCGATACCCCCATGTTTCCTGTCAACGAAGCCAATATTAACGGAGTGTAGCCCTGTCTGTTTCGTAGGTTGATCTCTGCATTGTGCTCGAGTAACAACCGTACAATGTCAATCCGTCCGCTTTGCGATGCCCAGTGCAGTGGGCTTGCGCCGCTCGTGCCTACGACATTCACATCCGCGCCGCGCTCAAGAAGTGACAATGCCATCTCGATGTCTTCCCTGATGAACGCGGCCAACAACGGACTCTCGTAATACCCTCCTCTGGCGTCGACGTCTTCTGGGCAGCTGGCGATCAAGTGTTCTGTGAGCTGACGGATCCCACAAAGTACGGCATAATATAATGGGACTGCTCGGGGTCTCTCTGGGTGTGTCGTGGGCATGTCTCCTCTCCAAGGGTCATCCATGTCGTATATCCACACCCAAGCAGAGAAGTGCGGTTTGTCTGGATTAAAAAGGTGTTCCATGGCAACTTGAATGGTCGACGATACACCCTCAAACTGGCCGTGGTCGACCCAGTGTCGGGATGCGTAGTCGGACAATGGAAAATCCTTAATGCTGTCTTTGTCGATGTGGTCGTCAAGCCGGAGCAGGACACTAAGGGAAGCTTGGGCAAGGATGGTATGCGCCGAGTGGAGAACAATGTGATATCCAGAAAGGTCCTCCTCCGCGGTGGCAAGGCGATCCGATGTCAGGAACTCCTTTACTGAAAAATGCGAGAATTGGACAATTCGGGACCCGTCAACATCGACAACGCTGATGAGACCGGAGCACACAGAAAAGACAGCTTCCTCTGCATCGCCTAGTCGCCAGTTGGGGTTAAATTTGGGAAGCGCTCGTTCATCGAACCGAACCGCCAAAATATCGGCAAGTTCCTCCACCCGAAGTGGTCTAATTGATACGGAGAGGCATTGGAAGAGGCGCTGCGCGTATTGTCGCACCTGTGCGCCGATCGCAAGCAACGCGCGTTCATATGTTTCGTCCAACGTCTTCGGCATATTATTCAAAGTGCTTCTGATATCTGCAGGTAACGTCTGACGCAGCACGTCCAACTGACAAAAGACCCATCTAAACCTGCAGGCGGGATTAATAACGCGATCGTTTCGAGAAACCATGACGGCGACCACGTACATCCCATCGGCTTTATCTGAGAGTGTATCGATCACCAACTGCTTATCTCCTTCTCTCCATCTCCGCATCCTCCGATCAGAGTGCACGACCGCTTTGATGTAGGAGGTGATGTCCGCCTTTTGCCCGCTTTCATCGTGAAGGGACATACAGAACGGTGCCAAGGGTTCAAAAGTGTTTCGAATGTCGATCTCCGGGCGGCTTGACACACATATGTGTACATTTGGGAGCTTCAACTCGACAAGATGCTCTAGAAACTCGAGGACCTGTTCTCGCGCGGTCGTTATCCCAGAGATGTTGGAGCACTCATCGAGAGCGTCAATGATGATGTACATCGCGGGCTGTCCTGGCAGTTCGAGCATTTCCATGAGACATTGTAAGAGTGCGTCTTCTGAGGGCTCCTGCGTGCCCCCGGCGTGATCGGAATACAAACGGGACAATATTTGATAGCATGGATCAGACTTGGCGCTGAGCTGAAACACAAGAGAGGAGAGGAGTCCGCGCAAGTGTTGCTTCTCGGTGTCCTTGAAATCAAAATAATAGTACGCCATTGACGCTAATCCCGCCTTGCACGCGCCGTCGATTTTTCGGATGATTGAAGAACTAGTGGAGAGCGTGAATGACTATAACGGAGGTAGCGAGACAAGACCTACAGTAAAATGGTCTTTCCGGAACCCGCTACACGATGCAGAAGAAATTAGGGTCGTCGCGGCGAGGCTAATGTTGAGAACGTACGCTTCCCGTGGATCCACAGAAGGGATCCCTTGGCGTCCCACTCAGTAAAGACGCTTCCTTCGAAGAGCCATGTGGCAGTCCCGTCTCTATGGGATTTGCATCCGATGTTGTAGTTCTTCGACGGATCTGGAGGGCAAAGCCAATTCTTGGAGTCCCTTTGCATCTGGTCACCTGTAACCCGTCTTAGCGCCACTACCCGACAATGGGCACCAATATATAACGAACGTCTTATCTTGTTCATATCACTCGCCATTTGTTGCATTGAATCTATCGTCGCCGTCAGGCAACATCGATTTGCGAAAGTGGTAAAAGCATACCCAGAGCGTTCCGGATGCCCTCCGTCGACACTTTCCCGTCTGGTGCCAACACAATACCTTAGTCGCGTCAGAAACAGGCCGAGGAAACTTTGCGTACCATTCATGACTACTTTCACATTATTCATAAGTCCATGGACAACTTCTAGGGTCTGCGCGATGGTCATCCGGCCCTCCTCCTGAGTGAGACGGTCTAGCCTCCGTAGCACAGCCTCGATCTCGCTCTCTCCTAGCAACTTCTTCGCGAATTTCTCTATACCATGTCGAGCTATCGTATATCAAGGACAACGGCCCACTTACTGAATCTGCCTTGTTTAATTTGCTTGGTAGCGAGGGCAAACACGGAGAGTAACTCGACCATTATCTTTACGATTATATCGGTCATCGAAGGGGTCAACGGGACATCGGCATAGATCCGGAGGCGCTTGAGGAAGTTTGCGAGACATTCAAACAAGTCAACGAGTGCATCGTAGCTTGAGCTGACACCGTCGGCTGCCTAGGATATGCGAATCAGGAAATATGTCGGTGGAGAATGTCAATGAACGTGCCGTGATCAGAATATCTACACCAACAAAGATCGCCTTTGCTGGTTGGAACGGGACCTGGTAGATGGACGGTGGAAAGGTTAAGAGGGAAAAAGACATACAGCTCATTAGACTCACAGTCTCGCCAAGGACGCCAGAAAGCGTATGGATGACCTGGACTACTGGGCTGAGCCAGTCGATCAACTTGCGATTTCCATCCCGATAGACTCTGAATGCGTTTGCCTTGTCTTCAAGTAGCTTAAGGATGTCATCCGGTGAATCGCGGCCTCTCAGCTCGTCAGCAAAGGGGTGCTTGTCGAGTTCTATCCCAATCTGGTTGTGGTAATCGGCAAGAGCTTTATCGAGGATCGCCTGAAATGATATAGCAGGCATTTCGTAGATAGTTCTTTGAAGAGATAGAGATCCGTTGGCCAATTCGGTGGTAGTTGTGCGAGGTGGGAGGGAGAGGGCTCGCAGCAGGCACTAGCGCCCGGCCTCGTGGCACCGCCTCTTCGGAACATCCTACGCTGTACCCACGACGAAGCAGCGAGCATCACCCTCACCGTCTCCAGACCATCGCTATGACCCGTGAAAATATAGAATTTAAGTGCGGTGGTACCCCATAACATAAGTACAAACGAGAGAGACATACAGTAAAACCGGCGTGGCTCTGACTGAACACCTTCAACCAACCGTCACCCATCTCCGATCTGAGCGCCTCAACCCGCGCCCGGAATGCGTCCGCTTCCTTAATCTCCTCCCCCACCCCATCCTCAACCTTCCCGGGCGCCTCAAACACGGACGTAGCAGCGCGCGCACGCCGCGCCACGGACCGCCGAGCCGACACGCGCACGCTCATCGTGCGATCCGGCGGCGGGCGCACCTGCACTGGCGACGGCAGGCCGTCAGAGTCCGCCAATGCCGGCGCATACTCGGTATGCGAGCGGCGGTGCTTGGGCGGGACGACGTCCGGCGCCTTCGGCGTCATGCTGTCCTCCGCCAGAAGGAGCGGTGCGAGAGGAGCCTCGGGTGCGGGGGGTAACGACGCCGGCGCCACGAGCGGGAGAGCCGAGATGCTCGCTTGGCTCCTCTGAGACTGTGATCCGCGTGCCGGCAGCGTTCGCGTTCGCTAGTTCTCCGTCCAGGTGCACGATGCGCTTCACCTGCTTCTTCCGCGATTTCGTGCTGATGGCGGGGAGGAGTGGCGATTTTGGGTGAGAACGTTGCGCTGCTCGAAGAGCTGGCGCCGCTCGATGGGGCTGGGGCGACTGCCGTCGTTGATGGAGCTAGGGCGGCTGGTGGTGGTGGTGCAGTTGTCGCTGTTGCCGCTCCTCCAACAGGCACCACTAGTGGCGAATATGCCTTGGACATCGGCCGCGTGGAGTTCATCTGTTCTGGTGGGGGAGAGGTCAGGTTCCTTCGCTCGTAGAACTCGGCTGGCGTCCCATCCAGAAGGATCGACTTTCCCTCCTTCCAGAAAAAGTCGAAGCACTTGACGCGGTGGTGACTCTCGATCTCCGTGAATGCGTTGCCCTCCACCCACACCTCGGCAATGTTCGGTAACAACGAGAGTCGGCCGACCTCTCTCGATTCCTCCACTTGATTGTGTCTGACGTCCACGCGCTCTAGTGCCACGGGTCACTCTAGACCGCAAAGCGAATCCAGGCGATTCCGCGACAGGTTGAGTGTAAGAACTTGACCCATTTTCTTGTAAATGCCCAGGATGGAATCAATCGTGTTATCTGAGAGGTTAAGTGAGACGAGACTGTACAAGATGGTAAGCCAGGAGGGACCGAGACGAGCAAATCGAGGTGGGTGAGCGAAGAGAGACGTGGGAGGATTTCGGTCGGAATAAAGGTTAGCGCGTTAACTGTCAGCGAAAGATGCCTGAGGAATGCCCACTTGGATGGTGGTAACTGGGCGAGACGAAGGATTCGGTGGGAGAAGAAGGCCGGAGTGGGCCTTCGTTCATTGGTGTGACGACCGTTTCCTCCGCATGTCCTGCAACGGAATCTGGAAGACGTGCGGTGTGGAATGATGATTGCCGCGAAAGACTAGGGGGATCTAGAGAAGGGGTAGCTTGTCCTCGGGCAGAACCATCTGTCACCGTGTTGACGAACAATTAGATATGTCATCGAGCCCACTGCGTTTGAATATGAGACTCCACAAGCTCTCTGAAAGCCTGTCCCAACCAAGAAGCGTGCGTGGGTCAATGTCAAGGCACTCCAAGCTCTGCAGATTACGGAATGAATCCAATGGTAACGCGTTTTCGTTTGGAGGGTCAGCCACTATTTCCACGATCCTTTTGGGACCAGGCGCTCGTAGCGATAGCACTGGGATCTTTGTGAAGCTGCCAGAAAAGACATACTTTAGCTCCTGGTCCACGCTAGGTGGTCTCGGACGTGCCCAGATTCCAACTCCTAACGAAAGCCGGGAAACAGCAGGCAGTGAAGTACGAATGGAAGAGAGGAGATGGCATGGATCTCCGCTGTCGACGTGGTTTATGTGGCGTGATGGGTTGACAGCCTTCAAGTCGAGGGAGCCAACATGATAGCCGAGGGCTTCGAGGCGGATGAGGATATAGAATAGATGGTGGGTATCGATAGCAAAAGTGAGGGGTTCGGGTCTGGTGGATTGGGGAGTGCTGTCTGAGCATGTGAGGATTCACCTCTAAGACCTCACTGCACGACGCAAGGCGCGTTGTGCTCGTTCACGACAAGGGAGTAAGGGTATATCTCTGGGTGAGTCTCGGCTGCTCATTCTCTTGTATCGATAGTTAAGATATTCTCGAAGCTAGATTGGCTATAAGCACGGGGATATGGTTTTTCGATTGGACACACCATCACACCTGCAAGTGAGCTGCGCTACCTCTCTAGGATCGGGTGTACTAAATGCGATAAGGAACAAACTTAGGCGGGTTAAGGAGGAAGGACTTGTGGCCAGAGAGCTGTGGTTGGGAAGGTACATTATTCACGCTAGAGTGGGAACGGCGATACGACGAATACAATGGCGTTTTCAGGTAAAGAAAATAAAATTGGATTTATGTGAGATGTAACTGAATCACGCGTCACGTATCCGGGTGCTGAATCACGCTGAATATGGCAATAAATTAGTCATCAGTGTCATACGAAAAACCGGAACCTGTACTAGGTGACGATCTGCAATGGACTACGTTTCGTGCTTCGACAATAACTCTGCGATCCTGCCGTATCCATATGTCAATGCTTCTTGTCTTGGAGTTCGCCCGTAGCTGTTCCGAACGTTCGCATTTGCACCACGTTCTAGTAACAGCTCAGCAATTTCAAGATATCCATTGTACGATGCAAGATCCAATGCGGTTCTTTGGTTCCTCAGGCGTGCATGAAGATCGGCATTGTGATCAAGTAATAGTCGTACGACGTGAAGTTGACCGTTCCACGACGCGTGATGCAGCGGGGTCATACCGTGCGCGTCTCGTGGATTCACATCCGCACCATACTCAATCAACAATTCTGCCACCTCGAGTTGCCCAAACATCGACGCCACAGCTAATGCGGTCTGGAGTTCCTCATCCCTTTCTTCGACATCAGAACCATGGTCAAGTAACGAACGTACGACGTCAACCTGTCCATTTCTTGACGCATTGCACACAGAATGATCGTGGGAGGATTCCACATTTTCTCTACGTGGCCGTGGCGGCTGCACAACGTCTGGGCATTGATTTTGTGGGTTGATTGATGACACGGTTGGGTTCACTTCTCCGTCGAGAGACATCGTAGATCGGGATAGAAAGTTTGCAACCTCGAGTTTCTCGTTATCAGAGGCCAGGTCGAAAGGTGTCCTGTTCTTGTCATCACATATATTATGATCTGCACCACATTTCAGTAGGAGCTTCACGAGCTCGAGACGGTCTTCGAGTGCTGCTAAATGCAAAGGAGTCCGATCGTCGTTTTGACGAGAGTCCACATCTGCGCCATGTCGAATGAGCAGTTCTGCTATCTTGATGTGACCCCCAAGCGACGCCGAATGCAAAGGGATTCGATCATCGTTGTCACGAGAGCTCACATCGGCGCCATGTTGAATGAGTAGTTCTGCCGTCTTGATGTGACCCCCAAACGACGCCGAATGCAAAGGGGTTCGACCATCGTTTTGACGAGAGCTCACATCGGCGCCATGTTGAGTGAGCAGTTCTGCCATCTTGATGTGACCCTCTTGCGACGCCCAATGCAAAGGAGTCCAATCGTCGTTGTCACGAGAGTCCACATCTGCGCCATGTTGAATGAGCATCTCTGCTATCTTGTTGTGACCCCCAAACAACGCCCAATGCAAAGGGGTTCGACCATCGTTGTTACGAGAGCCCACATCGGCGCCATGTTGAATGAGCAGTTCTGCCGTCTTGATGTGACCCCCTTGCGACGCCCAATGCAAAGGAGTCGAATCGTCGTTACCACCAGAGTTCACATCTGCGCCGCTTTCAATTAGGAGCCGAACGGCATCCAGATGTCCACTTTGTGCCGCTCCGTGCAGTGAAGAAAAACCACCTCCGTCCTGCAAGTTCACGTGTGCCCCCTGCTGCAGGAGTAGACGCGATACCTCCATATCTCCTGTCGACGAAGCCAATATTAACGGAGTGCCGCCCCATATGTTTCCTAGGTTGATATCTGCATTGTGCTCGAGTAACAACCGCACAATGTCAATCCGTCCGGCTTGCGACGCTCGATGCAGTGGGCTTTCGCCGCTCTTGTCTACGACATTCACATCCGCGCCTCGCTCAAGAAGTGATACAGCCATATCGATGTCTTCTCTGATGAACGCGGCCAACAACGGACTCCCGTAATACCCTCCCCTGGCATTGACATCCTCTGGGTAGCTGACGATCAAGTGTTCTGTGAGCTGACGGAAACCACAAAGTGCGGCGTAATATAATGGGACTGTCTGTGGTCGTTCTGGGTGTGTCGTGGGCATGTCTCCTCTCCAGGGATCATCTATGTCGTATATCCACACCCAAGCAGAGAAGTGTGGCTTGTCTGAATTAAAAAGGTGTTCCATGGCAACTTGAATGGTCGACGATACACCCTCAAACCGACCGTGGTCGACCCAGTGTCGGGATGCGTAATCGGATAATGGAAAGTCCTTCATGCTATCTTCGTCGATATGGTCGTCAAGCCGGAGCAGGACACTAAGGGAAGCTTGGGCGAGGACGGCATGCGCCGAGTGGGAAACAATGTGATATCCAGAAAGGTCCTCCCTCGCGGTGGCAAGGCGAGACGATGTCAGGAACTCCTTTACTGAAAAATGCGAGAATTGGACAATTCGGGACCCGTCAACATCGACAACGCTGATGAGACCGGAACACACGGAAAGAACGGCTTCCTCTGCATCGCCTAGTCGCCAGTCGGGGTTAAACTTCGGAAGCGCTCCTTCATCGAACCGGACCGCCAAAATATCGGCAAGTTCCTCCACGCGAAGTGGTCTAATTGATACGGAAAGGCATTGGAAGAGGCGCTGCGCGTCTTGTCGCACCTGTGCACCGATCGCAAGCAACGCGCGTTCATATGTTTCATCCAACGTCTTCGGCATATTATTCAAAGTGCTTCGGATATCCGCAGGTAACGTCTGACGCAGCACGTCCAACTGACAAAAGACCCATCTAAACCTGCAGGCGGGATTAATAAGGCGATCGTTTCGAGAAATCATGACGGTGATCACTCACATCCCATCAGCTTTACCTGACAGCGTATCGATCACTAACTGTTTATCTCCTTCTCTCCATCTCCGCATCCTCCGATCAGAGTGCACGACCTCTTTGATGTAGGAGGTAATATCCGCCTTTTGCCCGCTTTCATCGTGAAGGGACATACAGAACGGTACCAAAGGTTCGAAAGAGTTTCGAATGTCGATCTCCGGGCGGCTTGACAAACATATGTGTACATTTGGGAGCTTTAACTCGACAAGATACTCTAGAAACTCGAGCACCTGTTCTCGCGCGGTCGGTATCCCAGAGATGTTGGGGCACTCATCGAGAGCGTCGATGATGATGTACATCGCGGGCTGTCCTGGTCCTTCGAGCATTTCCGCGAGACATTGTGAGAGTGCGTCTTCTGAAGGCTCCTGGGTGCCTCCGGCGTGATCGGAGTACAAACGGGACAAAATTTGATAGCATGGATCAGACTTGGCGCTGAGCTGAAAGACAAGAGAGGAAAGGAGTCCGCGCAGGTGTTGCTTCTCGACGTCCTTGAAATCAAAATAATAGTACACCATTGACGCTAACCCCGCCTTGCATGCGCTGTCGATCTTTCGGATCATTGAAGAACTAGCGGAGAGTGTGAATGGCTATCACGGAGGTAGCGAGACAAGACATACAGTAAAATGGTCTTTCCAGAACCCGCTACACGGTGCAGAAGAAATTAGGGTCGTCGCCGCGAGGCTAATGTTGAGAACGTACGCTTTCCGTGGATCCACAAAAGGGATCCCTTGGCGCCCCACTCAGTGAAGACGCTTGCTTGGAAGAGCCATGCGGCAGTTCCATCTCTGTGGGATTTACATCCGATGTTGTAGTTCTTCGACGGATCTGGAGGGCAAAGCCAACTTTTGGAGTCCCTTTGCATCTGGTCACCTATAGCCCGTCTTAGCGCCACCACCCGACAATGGGCACCAATCCAATTTATAACGAACGTCTTATCTTGTTTATATCACTCGCCATTTGTTGCATTGAATCTATCGTCGCCGTCAGCTCGCGCAACATCGATTTGCGAAGGCGGTAAGAACATACCCAGCGCGTTCCGGATGCCTTCCGTCGACGCTTTCCCGTCTGTACCAACACAGTATCTTAGTCGCGTCAGAAACAGGCCAAGGAAACTTTGCGTACCATTCATGACTACTTTCACATTATTCATGAGTCCATGGACCACTTCTAGGGTCTGCGCGACGGTCATCCGGCCCTCCTCCTGAGTGAGACGGTCAAGCCTCCGTAGCACAGCCTCGATCTCGCTCTCTCCCAGCAGCTTCTTCGCGAATTTCTCTATACTATGTTGAGCTATCGTGTATCGAAAACGACGATCGACCTACTGAATCTGCCTTGTCTAATTTGCTTGGTAGCGAGGGCAAACACGGAGAGTAACTCGACCATTATCTTTACGACTATATCGGTCATCGAAGGTGTCAATGGGACATCGGCATAGATCCGAAGGCGTTTGAGGAAGTTCCCGAGACATTCAAACAAGTCAACAAGTGCATCGTAACTTGAGCTGACGCCGTTGGCCGCCTAGGATATGCGGATCAAGAAATATGTCTGGAGAATGTCCAGGGACGCACAGTAATTAGAACATCCAGGCCAACAAAGATCGCCTTTGCTGGTTGGAACGGGACCTAGTAGTCAAACGGTGGGAGTTCAAGAGGAAAAAGACATCCAGCTCATTAAACTCACAGTCTCGCCAAGGACGCCAGAAAGCGTATGGATGACCTGGACAACTGGGCTGAGCCAGTTGATCAACTTGCGATTTCCATCCCGATAGACTCTGAATGCATTGGCCTTGTCTTCAAGTAGCTTAAGGACGTCATCGGGAGAATCGCGGCCTCTCAGCTCGTCGGCAAAAGGATGCTTGTCGAGTTCTACGCCAATCTGGTCGCTGTAGTCGGTGAGAGCTTTATCGAGGATCGCTTGTAATGATACAGCGGGCATTTTGTGGACGGTTCCTCGAAGAGATGAAGATACGCTGGTAAATTCGGTGGTAGTTGTGCGAGCTCGGGGCAAGCACTAGCGCCCGGCCTCATGCCGCACGGAGCACCGCCTCTTCGGACCGTCTGTCAATGCCTGATGAAATCAAATCCCTATGCTGTACCCACAACGGACCAGCGACCATCGCCCTCACTACCTCCAGACCATCGCTATGACCCGTGAAAATATAGAATTTAAGTGCGGTGGTATCCCATAACATAAGTACAAACGAGACACACATACAGTAAATGAAACACTATCCAGACCCTCCGGTGTGGCTCTGACTGAACACCTCCAACCAACCGTCCCCCATCTCCGATCTGAGCGCCTCGACCCGCGCCCGGCACGCGTCCGCCTCCTTGATCTCCTCTCCCACCCCATCCTCGACCTTCCCAGGCGCCTCAAACACGGACGCAGCAGCGCGCGCACGCCGCGCCGCAGACCGCCGAGCCGACACGCGCACGCTCATCGTGCGATCCGGCGGCGGGCGCACCAGCACTGGCGACGGCGGGCCGTCCGAGTCCGCCAATGCCAGCGCCGGCGCATACTCGGTATGCGAGCGGCGGTGCTTGAGCGGGACAACGTCCGGTGCCTTCGGCGTCGTGCTGTCTTCCGCCAGAAGGAGCGGTGCGAGATGAGCCTCGGGTGCGGGGGGTAACGACGCCGGCGCCCCGAGGGGAGAGCGCGACGCCGAAGCGGGAGGAGCCGACATGGAGACCGTGACCCACGTGCCGGCAGCGTTCGCGTTCGCTGGTTCTGCGTCCAGGTGCACGATCGGCTTCGCCCGCTTTTTCCGCGGATTCGCGCTGATGGCGGGGAGGAGTGGCGATTGTGGGTGAGAACGTTGCGTTGCTCAAAGAGCTGAGGCCGCTCGATGGGGCTGGGGCGACTGCCGTCGTTGATGGAGCTGGGGCGGCTGCTGCTGATGGTGCGGTTGTTGCTGTTGCCGCTCCTCCAACGGCACCACTGGTGGCGAATATGCCTTGGACATCGGTCGCGTGGAGTTCATCTGTTCTGATGGGGGGGAAGTCAGGCACCTTCGCTCGTAGAATCCGGCTGGCGTCCCATCCAGAAGGATCGACTTTCCCTCCTTCCAGAAAAAGTCGAAGCACTTGACGCGGTAGTCACTCTCGATCTCCGTGAATGAGTTGCCCTCCCCACCACACCTCGGTAATGTTCGGTAACAACGAGAGTCGGCCCATCTCTCCCGATTCCTCCACTTGATTGTGTCTGGCGTCCACGCGCTCTAGTGCCACGGGTCACTCTAGACCGCAAAGCGAATCCAGGCGATTCCGCGACAGGTTGAGTGCAAGCACTTGACCCAATTTCTTGTAAATGCCGAGCACGGAATCAATCATGTTATCTGAGAGGTTGAGCGAGACGAGATTGTACAAGATGATAAGCCAGGAGGGACCGAGACGAGCAAATCGAGGTGGGTGAGCGAAGAGAGATGTGGGAGGATTTCGGTTGTAATGAAGGTTAGCGCGTTAACTGACAGCGAAAGATGCCTGAGGAATGCCCACTTGGATGGTGCTAACTGGGGCGAGATGGAGGATTCGGTGGGAGAAGGCCGGGGTGGGTCTTCGCTCGTTGGTGTGACGACCGTTTCCTCCGCATGTTCTGCAACGGAATCTGGAAGACGTGTGGTGTGGGATGACGATTGCCGCGAAAGGCTAGAGGGATCTAGAGAAGGGGTAGCTTGTCTCCGGGCAGAACCATTGATCACTGTGTTGATGAACAATCAGATATGTCATCGAGTCTACTGCGTTTGATCATATGCTCTCTGAAAGCCTGTCCCAACCAAGAAGCGTGCGTGGGTGAATGTCAAGGCACTCCAAGCTCTGCGGATTGCGGAATGGATCCAATGGTAACGCGTTTTCGTTTGGAGGTTCCGCCGCTATTTCCACGATCCTCTTGGGACCAGGGGCTCGTAGCGATAGCGCTGGGATCTTAGTGAAGCTGCTAAAGACATACTTTAGCTCCTGGTCCACGCTAGGTGGTTCCGGACGTGTCCAGATGCCAACTCCTAACGAAAGCCGGGAAACGGCAGACAGTGAGGTACGAATGGAAGAGAGGGACATGGAATCGGATGAATCTCCACTGCGAGATACATCGACGTAGTTTATGGGGCGTGCCGGGTTAACAGCCTTCAAGTCGAGGGAGCCGACATGATAGCCGAGGGCTTCGAGGCGGATGAGGATATAGAATAGATGGTTGGTATCGATAGTGAAAGTGAGGGGTTTGGGTCTGGTGGATTGGGGAGTGCTGACCGAGCATGTGAGGAGGGTTGTGCTCCTTCACGACAAGGGAGCAAGGGGATATCTGCTCATTCTCTCGTATCGATAGTTAGATTAGCTATGAGCACGTGGATATGGTTTTTCGATTGAACACACCGTCACATCTGCAAGTGGGAGCGGGTGGACTAAATGCGATAAGGAACAAACTGGGGCACTGGCAGGCTTAGTAGGGTCGACGACGAAGGACTGGTGGCCAGAGAGCTGCGGTTGGGAGGGTACATTATTCACGCTCGAGTAACTTAGGAATGACGATACGACGAATACAATGGCGTTTTCAGGTAAAGAAAAGAAAATTGGATTTATGTGAAGGTGTGGAATCAAGACAAGCACGTCACGCATTATGCATCTGAATCACGCGTCACGCGTCACGTATCCGGGTGCTGAATATGGCAATAAGTTAGTCATCATTGTCAGCAATGAGCCGGAACCGCACCTGTAGATCACGCAGATCAATGGACTACGTTTCGTGCTTCGACAATAACTCTGCGATCCTGCCGTGGCCATATGCCAATGCTTCTTGTCTTGGAGATCGCCCGTAGCTGTTCCGAACGTTCGCGTTTGCACCACGTTCTAGTAACAGCTCAGCAATTTCAAGATATCCGTTGCACGATGCAAGATCCAATGCGGTCCTTTGGTTCCTCTGCCGTGCGTGAAGGTCGGATTCATGGTCAAGTAATAGTCGTACGATGTGAAGTTTTCCCCGTGCTGACGCAATATGCAGCGGGGTGCCACCGTACACGTCTCGGGAATTCACATCCGCGCCATACTTAATCAACAATTTTGCCACCTCGAGTTGCCCAAACATCGACGCCACAGCCAATGCGGTCTTGAGTTCCTCATCCCTTTCTTCGACATCTGAACCACGGTCAAGTAACGAACGTACGACGTCAACCTGTCCATTTCTTGACGCGGTGCACACCGAAGGCTGCTCATCGTCGCTGGGTTCCACATCTTCACCACATGATTGTTGCGGCTGCACAACGTCTGGGAACTGATTTTGTGGGCTAATTAATGATGCGGTGGGGTTCGCCTCTCTGTCGAGAGACATCATAGATCGGGATAGAAGGTTTGCAACCTCGAGATTCTCGTTGTCAGAGGCCAGGTCGAAAGGTGTCCTGTTGTTGTCATCACGTATATTATGATCTGCACCACATTCCAGTAGGAGCTTCACGAGATCGAGACGGTCTTTGAGTGCTGCTACATGCAAAGGAGTTCCACCATTTTTGTTACGAGAGCCTACATCTGCGCCATGTTGAATGAGCAGTTCTGCTATCTTGATGTGACCGTTTTGCGACGCCGAATGCAAAGGAGTTCCACCATGGTTGCGACGAGAGCCCACATCTGCGCCATGTTGAATGAGCAGTTCTGCTATCTTGATGTGACCCCCAAGCGACGCCGAATGCAAAGGAGTTCGACCATCGTTGTAACGAGGGCCCACATCTGCGCCATGTTGAATGAGCAGTTCTGCAATCTTGACGTGACCCTCTTGCGACGCCCAATGCAAAGGAGTCCAATCGTCGTTGCGACGAGAGTCCACATCTGCACCATGTTGAATGAGCAGTTCTGCTATCTTGATGTGACCGTTTTGCGACGCCGAATGCAAAGGAGTTCCACCATCGTTGCGACGAGAGCCCACATCTGCGCCATGTTGAATGAGCAGTTCTGCTATCTTGATGTGACCCCCAAGCGACGCCGAATGCAAAGGGGTTCCACCATCGTTGCGACGAGAGCCCACATCTGCGCCATGTTGAATGAGCAGTTCTGCTATCTTGATGTGACCGTTTTGCGACGCCGAATGCAAAGGAGTTTGACCATCGTTGTAACGAGGGCCCACATCTGCGCCATGTTGAATGAGCAGTTCTGAAATCTTGACGTGACCCTCTTGCGACGCCCAATGCAAAGGAGTCCAATCGTCGTTGCGACGAGAGTCCACATCTGCGCCATGTTGAATGAGCAGTTCTGCTATCTTGATGTGACCGTTTTGCGACGCCGAATGCAAAGGAGTTCCACCATCGTTGCGACGAGAGCCCACATCTGCGCCATGTTGAATGAGCAGTTCTGCTATCTTGATGTGACCGTTTTGCGACGCCGAATGCAAAGGAGTTCCACCATCGTTGCGACGAGAGCCCACATCTGCGCCATGTTGAATGAGCAGTTCTGCTATCTTGATGTGACCCCCAAGCGACGCCGAATGCAAAGGAGTTTGACCATCGTTGTAACGAGGGCCCACATCTGCGCCATGTTGAATGAGCAGTTCTGCAATCTTGACGTGACCCTCTTGCGACGCCCAATGCAAAGGAGTCCAATCGTCGTTGCGACGAGAGTCCACATCTGCGCCATGTTGAATGAGCAGTTCTGCTATCTTGATGTGACCCCCAAGCGACGCCGAATGCAAAGGAGTTCCACCATGGTTGCGACGAGAGCCCACATCTGCGCCATGTTGAATGAGCAGTTCTGCTATCTTGATGTGACCGTTTTGCGACGCCGAATGCAAAGGAGTGCAATCGTCGTTGTTACGACAGCTCACATCTGCGCCACTTTCGATTAGGAGCCGAACGGCATCCAGATGTCCACTTTGTGCCGCTCCGAGTAGTGAAGAAAAACCACCTCTGCCCTGCAAGTTCACGTGTGCCCCCTGCTGCAGGAGTAGACGCGATACCTCCATGTCTCCTGCAAACGATGCCGATATTAACGGAGTCCAGCCCTGTCTGTTTCGTAGGTTGATATCTGCATTGTGCTCGAGTAACAACCGCACAATGTCAATCCGTCCGCTTTCCGATGCCCGGTCCAGTGGGCTTGCGCCGCTCATGTCTACGACATTCACATCCGCGCCTCGCTCAAGAAGTGACAAAGCCATCTCGATGTCTTCCCTGATGAACGCAGCAAACAACGGACTCCCGTTATACCCTCCCCTGGCATTGACATCTTCTGGGTAGCTGGCGATCAAGTGTTCTGTGAGCTGGCGGAACCCACAAAGTACGGCATAATATAATGGGACTGCTCGGGGTCTCTCTGGGTGTGTCGTGGGCATGTCTCCTCTCCAGGGATCATCTATGTCGTATATCCACACCCAAGCAGAGAAGTGCGGCTTGTCTGGATTAAAAAGGTGTTCCATGGCAGCTTGAATGGTCGACGATACACCCTCAAACCGACCGTGGTCGACCCAGTGTCGGGCAGCGTAATCTGACAATGGAAAATCCTTAATGCTATCTTTGTCGATGTGGTCGTCAAGCCGGAGCAAGACACTAAGGGATGCTTGGGCAAGGATGGTATGCGCAGAGTGAGGAACAAGGTGATATCCAGAAAGGTCCTCCCTCGTGGTGGCAAGGCGAGACGATGTCAGGAACTCCTTTACTGAAAAATGCGAGAATTGGACAATTCGGGACCCGTCAACATCGACAACGCTGATGAGACCGGAGCACACAGAAAAAACAGCTTCCCCTGCATCGCCTGGCCGCCGGTCGGGGTCAAATTCGGGAAGCGCTCCCGGATCGAACCGAACCGCCAAAATATCGGCAAGTTCCTCCACGCGAAGTGGTCTAATTGATACGGAAAGGCATTGGAAGAGGCGCTGCGCGTATTGTCGCACCTGTGCACCGATCGCAAGCAACGCGCGTTCATATGTTTCGTCCAACGTCTTCGGCATATCATTCAAAGTGCTTCGGATATCCGCAGGTAACGTCTGACGCAGCACGTCCAACTGACAAAAGACCCATCTGAACCTGTAGGTAGGATTGATTAGGCCATCGTTTCGAGAAACCATGAGGGCAATGACTTACATCCCATCAGCTTTATCTGAGAGGGTATCGATCACTAACTGCTTATCTCCTTCTCTCCATTTTCGCATCTTCCGATCAGAGCGCACGACCGCATTGATGTAGGTGGTAATGTCCTCCTTTTGCCCGCTTTCGTCGTGAAGGGACATACAGAACGGCGCCAAGGGTTCAAAACTGTTTCGAATGTCGATCTCCGGGCGGCTTGACACACATATGTGTACATTTGGGAGCTTTAACTCGACAAGATGCTCTAGAAACTCGAGAACCTGTTCTCGCGCGGTCGTTATCCCAGAGATGTTGGGGCACTCATCGAGAGCGTCAATGATGATGTACATCGCGGGCTGTCCTGGCAGTTCGAGCATTTCTACGAGACATTGTGAGAGTGCGTCTTCTGAGGGCTCCTGCGTGCCTCCGGCGTGATCGGAATACAACCGGCACAATATTTGATAGCAGGGATCAGACTTGGCGCTGAGCTGAAAGACAAGAGAGGAGAGCAGTCCGCGCAGGTGTTGCTTCTCGGTGTCCTTGAAATCAAAGTAAAAGTACGCCATTGACGCTAACCCCGCCTTGCACGCGCTGTCGATTTTTCGGATAATTGAAGAACTGGCGGAAAGCGTGAATGACTATAACGGAGGTAGCGAGACAAGACCTACAGTAAAATGGTCTTTCCGGAACCCGCTAGACGACGCAGAAGAAATTAGGGTCGTCGCAGCGAGGCTAATGTTGAGAACGTACGCTTTCCGTGGATCCACAGAAGGGATCCCTTGGCGCCCCACTCAGTGAAGACGCTTCCTTCGAAGAGCCATGTGGCAGTTCCGTCTGTATGGGATTTGCATCCGATGTTGTAGTTCTTCGACGGATCTGGAGGGCAAAGCCAATTCTTGGAGTCCCTTTGCATCTGGTCACCTGTAACCCGTCTCAGCGCCACCACCCGACAATGGGCACCAATTTATAACGAACGTCTCATCTTGTTTATATCACTCGCCATGTGTTGCATTGAATCTATCGTCGCCGTCAGCTCGCGCGACATCGATTTGCGAAGGCGGTAAGAGCATACCCAGCGCGTTCCGGATGCCTTCCGTCGACACTTTCCCGTCTGTACCAACACAGTATCTTAGTCGCGTCAGAAACAGGCCAAGGAAATTTGCGTACCATTCATGACTACTTTCACATTATTCATAAGTCCATGGACCACTTCTAGGGTCTGTGCGACGGTCATCCGGCCCTCCTCCTGAGTGAGACGGTCAAGCCTCCGTAGCACGGCCTCGATCTCGCTCTCTCCCAGCAGCTTCTTCGCGAATTTCACTATACCATGTTGAGCTATCGTGTATCGAGGACGACGATCGACTCACTGAATCTGCGTTCTTTAATTTGCTTGGTAGCGAGGGCGAACACGGAGAGTAACTCGACCATTATCTTAACGATTATATCGGTCATCGAAGGTGTCAACGGGACATCGGTATAGATCCGGAGGCGCTTGAGGAAGTTTCCGAGACATTCAAACAAGTCAACAAGTGCATCGTAGCTTGAGCTGACACCGTTGGCCGCCTAGGATATGCGGATCAGGAAATATGTCGGTCAAACATGTCAAGGGACGTGCCGTAATTAGAACATCCACGCCAACAAAGATCGCTTTTGCTGGTTGGAACGGGACCTGGTAGAAGGACGGTGGAAATGTCAAGAGGGAAAAGGACATACAGCTCATCACACTCACCGTCTCGCCAAGAACGCCAGAAAGCGTATGGATGACCTGGACTACTGGGCTGAGCCAGTTGATCAACTTGCGATTTCCATCCCGATAGACTCTGAATGCGTTGGCCTTGTCTTCAAGTAGCTTAAGGACGTCATCGGGAGAATCGCAGCCTCCCAGCTGGTCGGCAAAAGGGTGCTTGTCGAGTTCTACCCCAATCTGGTCGTGGTAATCGGCAAGAGCTTTATCGAGGATCGCTTGAAATGATATAGCAGGCATTTCGTAGATAGTTCTTCGAAGAGATAGAGATCCGTTGGCAAATTCGGTGGTTGTTGTGCGAGGTGGTAGGGCGGAGGGCTTGCAGCGAACACTAGCGCCCGGCCTCGTGGCCGTACAGAGCACCGCCTCTTTGGAACGTCCTACGCTGTACCCACAACGGAGCAGCGACCATCGCCATCGCCCTCACCTTCTCCAGACCATCGCCATGACCCGTGAAAATATAGAATTTAAGTGCGGTGGTATCCCAGAACATAAGTACAAACGAGAGACAGACACACATACAGTAAACCAAACACTATCCAGACCCTCCGGCGTGGCTCTGACTGAACACCTTCAACCAACCGTCCCCCATCTCCGATCTGAGCGCCTCGACCCGCGCCCGGAACGCGTCCGCCTCCTTGATCTCCTCCCCCACCCCATCCTCCACCTTCCCAGGCGCCTCAAACACAGACGCAGCAGCGCGCGCACGCCGCGCCGCAGACCGCCTCGCCGACACGCGCACGCTCATCGTGCGATCCGGCGGCGGGCGCACCAGCACTGGCGACGGCGGGCCGTCCGAGTCCGCCAATGCCAGCGCCGGCGCCGGCGCATACTCGGTATGCGAGCGGCGGTGCTTGGGCGGGACGACGTCCGGCGCCTTTGGCATCGCGCTGTCCTCCGCCAGAAGGAGCGGTGCGAGAGGAGCCTCGGGGGGTAATGACGCGGGCGCCCCGAGCGGAGAGCGCGACGCCGAAGGGGGAGAGCCGACATGCTCGCTTGGCTCCTCCGAGACCGTGATCCACGCGTTCGCGTTCACCGGGTCTCCGTCCAGGTGCACGATGCGCTTCGCCCGCTTCTTTCGCGGTTTCGCACCGGTGGCAGGGAGGAGCGGCGATGGTTGGTGCGATGAGGGGGCTGGCGAAAACGCTGGGCTGCTCGAAGAGCTGGCGCCGCTCGATGGGGCTGGGGCGACTGCCGTCGTTGATGGTGCTGGGGCGGCTGCTGGTGCTGGTGCAATTGTCGCTGTTAACGCTCCTCCAAGAGGCACTACCGGTGGCGAATATACCTTGGACATCGGCCGTGTGGAGTTCATCTGCTCTGGTGGAGGGGAGGTCAGGCTCCTTCGCTCGTAGAACCCGGCTGGCGTCCCATCCAGAAGGATCGACTTTCCCTCCTTCCAGAAAAAGTCGAAGCACTTGACGCGGTAGTCACTCTCGATCTCCGTGAATGCGTTGCCTTCCACCCACACCTCGGTAATGTTGGGTAACGGCGAGAGTCGGCCCACCTCTCCCGATTCCTCCACTTGATTGTGTCTGACGTCCACGCGCTCTAGTGCCACCAGCCGCTCTAGACCGCAAAGCGAATCCAGGCGATTCCGCGACAGGTTGAGTGCGAGCACTTGACCCAGTTTCTTGTAAATGCCCAGGACGGAATCAATCATGTTATCTGAGAGGTCGAGTGAGACGAGATTGTACAAAGATGATAAGCCAGGAGGGACCGAAACGAGCAAATTCGAGGATAAATCGAGGTGGGTGAGCGAAGAGAGATGTGGGAGGATTTCAGTCGGAATGAAGGTTAGCGCGTTATCTGCCAGCGAAAGATGCCTGAGGAATGCCCACTTGGATGGCGGTAACTGGGGCGAGATGGAAGATTCGGTGGGAGAAGAAGGCCGGGGTGGGTCTTCGCTCGTTGGTGTAGCGACCGCTTCCTCCGCATGTTCTTCCACGGAATCTGGAAGACGCGTGCTGTGGAATGATGATTGCCGCGAAAGGTTAGGGAGATCCAGAGGAGGGGCAGCATGTCTCCGGGCAGAATCCTCTATCACCGAGTTGATGAACAAATCAGATACGTCATCGAGCCCACTGCGTTTGATTGTGAGACTCCACAAGCTCTCTGAAAGCCTGTCCCAACCAAGGAGCGTGCGGGGGTCAATGTCAAGGCACTCCAAGCTCTGCAGATTACGGAATGGATCCAATGGTAACGCGTTTTCGTTTGGAGGGTCCGCCGCTATTTCCACGATCCTCTTGGGACCAGGGGCTCGTAGCGATAGCGCTGGGATCTTAGTGAAGCTGCTAAAGACATACTTTAGCTCCTGGTCCACGCTAGGTGGTTCCGGACGTGTCCAGATGCCAACTCCTAACGAAAGCCGGGAAACGGCAGACAGTGAGGTACGAATGGAAGAGAGGGACATGGAATCGGATGAATCTCCACTGTGAGATACATCGACGTAGTTTATGGGGCGTGAGGGGTTGACAACCTTCAAGTCGAGGGAGCCGACATGATAGCCGAGGGCTTCGAGGCGAATGAGGATATAGAATAGATGGTGGGTATCGATAGTGAAAGTGAGGAGTGCTGACCGAGCATGTGAGGATTCACCTCTGAGACGTCACTGCAGGATGCAAGGCGGATTGTGCTCGTTCACGACAAGGGAGGAAGGGTATATCTGCTCATTCTCTCGTATCGATAGTTGATGATACAGTAGATACTCTCGAAGCTAGATTGGCTATGAGCACGTGGATATGGTTTTTCGATTGAACACACCGTCACATCTGCAAGTGGGAGCGGGTGTACTAAATGCGATAAGGAACAAACTTGGGCACTGGCAGGCTTAGTGGGTTCGACGACGAAGGACTGGTGGCCAGAGAACTGCGGTTGGGACGGTACATTATTCACGCTAGTGGGAACGGCGATACGACGAATACAATGGCGTTTTCAGGATTGGATTTATGTGAGATGTATCTGAATCACGCGTCACGTATCTGGGTGCTGAATCACGCTGAATATGGCAATAAATTAGTCATCAGTGTCATCCGAAAAACCGGAACCGCACCCAAACCGCACCTGTACTAGGTGACGATCTGCAATGGACTACGTTTCATGCTTCGACAATAACTCTGCGATCCTGCCGTATCCATATGTCAATGCTTCTTGTCTTGGAGTTCGCCCGTAGCTGTTCCGAACGTTCGCATTTGCACCACGTTCTAGTAACAGCTCAGCAATCTCAAGATATCCATTGTACGATGCAAGATCCAATGCGGTTCTTTGGTTCCTCAGGCGTGCATGAAGATCGGCATTGTGATCAAGTAATAGTCGTACGACGTGAAGTTGACCGTTCCACGACGCGTGATGCAGCGGGGTCATACCGTGCGCGTCTCGTGGATTCACATCCGCACCATACTCAATCAACAATTCTGCCACCTCGAGTTGCCCAAACATCGACGCCACAGCTAATGCGGTCTGGAGTTCCTCATCCCTTTCTTCGACATCCGAACCATGGTCAAGTAACGAACGTACGACGTCAACCTGTCCATTTCTTGACGCATTGCACACAGAATGATCGTGGGAGGATTCCACATTTTCTCTACGTGGCCGTGGCGGCTGCACAACGTCTGGGCATTGATTTTGTGGGTTGATTGATGACACGGTTGGGTTCACTTCTCCGTCGAGAGACATCGTAGATCGGGATAGAAAGTTTGCAACCTCGAGTTTCTCGTTATCAGAGGCCAGGTCGAAAGGTGTCCTGTTCTTGTCATCACATATATTATGATCTGCACCACATTTCAGTAGGAGCTTCACGAGCTCGAGACGGTCTTCGAGTGCTGCTAAATGCAAAGGAGTCCGATCGTCGTTTTGACGAGAGTCCACATCTGCGCCATGTCGAATGAGCAGTTCTGCTATCTTGATGTGACCCCCAAGCGACGCCGAATGCAAAGGGATTCGATCATCGTTGTCATGAGAGCTCACATCGGCGCCATGTTGAATGAGTAGTTCTGCCGTCTTGATGTGACCCCCAAACGACGCCGAATGCAAAGGGGTTCGACCATCGTTTTGACGAGAGCTCACATCGGCGCCATGTTGAATGAGCAGTTCTGCCATCTTGATGTGACCCTCTTGCGACGCCCAATGCAAAGGAGTCCAATCGTCGTTGTCACGAGAGTCCACATCTGCGCCATGTTGAATGAGCATCTCTGCTATCTTGTTGTGACCCCCAAACAACGCCCAATGCAAAGGGGTTCGACCATCGTTGTTACGAGAGCCCACATCGGCGCCATGTTGAATGAGCAGTTCTGCCGTCTTGATGTGACCCCCTTGCGACGCCCAATGCAAAGGAGTCGAATCGTCGTTACCACCAGAGTTCACATCTGCGCCGCTTTCAATTAGGAGCCGAACGGCATCCAGATGTCCACTTTGTGCCGCTCCGTGCAGTGAAGAAAAACCACCTCCGTCCTGCAAGTTCACGTGTGCCCCCTGCTGCAGGAGTAGACGCGATACCTCCATATCTCCTGTCGACGAAGCCAATATTAACGGAGTGCCGCCCCATATGTTTCCTAGGTTGATATCTGCATTGTGCTCGAGTAACAACCGCACAATGTCAATCCGTCCGGCTTGCGACGCTCGATGCAGTGGGCTTTCGCCGCTCTTGTCTACGACATTCACATCCGCGCCTCGCTCAAGAAGTGATACAGCCATATCGATGTCTTCTCTGATGAACGCGGCCAACAACGGACTCCCGTAATACCCTCCCCTGGCATTGACATCCTCTGGGTAGCTGACGATCAAGTGTTCTGTGAGCTGACGGAAACCACAAAGTGCGGCGTAATATAATGGGACTGTCTGTGGTCGTTCTGGGTGTGTCGTGGGCATGTCTCCTCTCCAGGGATCATCTATGTCGTATATCCACACCCAAGCAGAGAAGTGTGGCTTGTCTGAATTAAAAAGGTGTTCCATGGCAACTTGAATGGTCGACGATACACCCTCAAACCGACCGTGGTCGACCCAGTGTCGGGATGCGTAATCGGATAATGGAAAGTCCTTCATGCTATCTTCGTCGATATGGTCGTCAAGCCGGAGCAGGACACTAAGGGAAGCTTGGGCGAGGACGGCATGCGCCGAGTGGGAAACAATGTGATATCCAGAAAGGTCCTCCCTCGCGGTGGCAAGGCGAGACGATGTCAGGAACTCCTTTACTGAAAAATGCGAGAATTGGACAATTCGGGACCCGTCAACATCGACAACGCTGATGAGACCGGAACACACGGAAAGAACGGCTTCCTCTGCATCGCCTAGTCGCCAGTCGGGGTTAAACTTCGGAAGCGCTCCTTCATCGAACCGGACCGCCAAAATATCGGCAAGTTCCTCCACGCGAAGTGGTCTAATTGATACGGAAAGGCATTGGAAGAGGCGCTGCGCGTCTTGTCGCACCTGTGCACCGATCGCAAGCAACGCGCGTTCATATGTTTCATCCAACGTCTTCGGCATATTATTCAAAGTGCTTCGGATATCCGCAGGTAACGTCTGACGCAGCACGTCCAACTGACAAAAGACCCATCTAAACCTGCAGGCGGGATTAATAAGGCGATCGTTTCGAGAAATCATGACGGTGATCACTCACATCCCATCAGCTTTACCTGACAGCGTATCGATCACTAACTGTTTATCTCCTTCTCTCCATCTCCGCATCCTCCGATCAGAGTGCACGACCTCTTTGATGTAGGAGGTAATATCCGCCTTTTGCCCGCTTTCATCGTGAAGGGACATACAGAACGGTGCCAAAGGTTCGAAAGAGTTTCGAATGTCGATCTCCGGGCGGCTTGACAAACATATGTGTACATTTGGGAGCTTTAACTCGACAAGATACTCTAGAAACTCGAGCACCTGTTCTCGCGCGGTCGGTATCCCAGAGATGTTGGGGCACTCATCGAGAGCGTCGATGATGATGTACATCGCGGGCTGTCCTGGTCCTTCGAGCATTTCCGCGAGACATTGTGAGAGTGCGTCTTCTGAAGGCTCCTGGGTGCCTCCGGCGTGATCGGAGTACAAACGGGACAAAATTTGATAGCATGGATCAGACTTGGCGCTGAGCTGAAAGACAAGAGAGGAAAGGAGTCCGCGCAGGTGTTGCTTCTCGACGTCCTTGAAATCAAAATAATAGTACACCATTGACGCTAACCCCGCCTTGCATGCGCTGTCGATGTTTCGGATGATTGAAGAACTAGCGGAGAGTGTGAATGGCTATCACGGAGGTAGCGAGACAAGACATACAGTAAAATGGTCTTTCCAGAACCCGCTACACGGTACAGAAGAAATTAGGGTCGTCGCGGCGAAGCTAATGTTGAGAACGTACGCTTTCCGTGGATCCACAGAAGGGATCCCTTGGCGCCCCACTCAGTGAAGACGCTTGCTTGGAAGAGCCATGCGGCAGTTCCATCTCTGTGGGATTTACATCCGATGTTGTAGTTCTTCGACGGATCTGGAGGGCAAAGCCAACTTTTGGAGTCCCTTTGCATCTGGTCACCTATAGCCCGTCTTAGCGCCACCACCCGACAATGGGCACCAATCCAATTTATAACGAACGTCTTATCTTGTTTATATCACTCGCCATTTGTTGCATTGAATCTATCGTCGCCGTCAGCTCGCGCAACATCGATTTGCGAAGGCGGTAAGAACATACCCAGCGCGTTCCGGATGCCTTCCGTCGACGCTTTCCCGTCTGTACCAACACAGTATCTTAGTCGCGTCAGAAACAGGCCAAGGAAACTTTGCGTACCATTCATGACTACTTTCACATTATTCATGAGTCCATGGACCACTTCTAGGGTCTGCGCGACGGTCATCCGGCCCTCCTCCTGAGTGAGACGGTCAAGCCTCCGTAGCACATGCCTCGATCTCGCTCTCTCCCAGCAGCTTCTTCGCGAATTTCTCTATACTATGTTGAGCTATCGTGTATCGAAAACGACGATCGACCTACTGAATCTGCCTTGTCTAATTTGCTTGGTAGCGAGGGCAAACACGGAGAGTAACTCGACCATTATCTTACGACTATATCGGTCATCGAAGGTGTCAATGGGACATCGGCATAGATCCGAAGGCGTTTGAGGAAGTTCCCGAGACATTCAAACAAGTCAACAAGTGCATCGTAACTTGAGCTGACGCCGTTGGCCGCCTAGGATATTCGGATCAAGAAATATGTCTGGAGAATGTCCAGGGACGCACAGTAATTAGAACATCCAGGCCAACAAAGATCGCCTTTGCTGGTTGGAACGGGACCTAGTAGTCAAACGGTGGGAGTTCAAGAGGAAAAAGACATCCAGCTCATTAAACTCACAGTCTCGCCAAGGACGCCAGAAAGCGTATGGATGACCTGGACAACTGGGCTGAGCCAGTTGATCAACTTGCGATTTCCATCCCGATAGACTCTGAATGCATTGGCCTTGTCTTCAAGTAGCTTAAGGACGTCATCGGGAGAATCGCGGCCTCTCAGCTCGTCGGCAAAAGGATGCTTGTCGAGTTCTACGCCAATCTGGTCGCTGTAGTCGGCGAGAGCTTTATCGAGGATGGCTTGAAATGATACAGCGGGCATTTTGTGGACGGTTCCTCGAAGAGATGAAGATACGCTGGTAAATTCGGTGGTAGTTGTGCGAGCTCGGGGCAAGCACTAGCGCCCGGCCTCAGTGCCGCACAGAGCACCGCCTCTTCGGACCGTCTGTCAATGCCTGATGAAATTCCTATGCTGTACCCACAAGGGAGCAGCGACGACCATCGCCCTCACTATCTCCAGACCATCGCTATGACCCGTGAAAATATAGAATTTAAGTGCGGCGGTATCCCATAAGTACAAACGAGAGAGACGCCTACAGTAAACGAAACACCATCCAGACCCTCCAGCGTGGCTCTGACCGAACACCTTCAACCAACCGTCTCCCATCTCCGATCTGCAGCGCCTCGACCCGCGCCCGGAACGCGTCCGCCTCCTTGATCTCCTCCCCCACCCTATCCTCAACTTTCCCGGGCGCCTCAAACACAGACCCAGCATCGCGCGCACGCTGCGCCGCAGACCGCCGAGCCGACACGCGCACGCTCATCGTGCGATCCGGCGGCGTGCGCACCATCACTGGCGATGACGGGCCATCCGGGTCTGCCGATGCCAGCGCCGGCGCATACTCGGTGTGTGAGCGCCGGTGCTTGGGCAGGACGACGTCCGGCGCCTTCGGCGCCGTGCTGTCCTCCGCGGGAAGGGGTGATGCGAGAGGAGCCTCTGGTGCAGAGGGTAACGACGTCGGCGCCCCGAGCAGAGAGCGCGACGCCGAGGCGCGAGAGCCGAAATGCTCGCTTGGCTCCTCCGAGACCGTGATCCACGTGCCGGCGGCGTTCGTGTTCGCCGGGTTTGCGAACAGGTGCACGATGCGCTTCGCCCGGGATCGGCGCCGGTGGCAGGGAGGAGCGGCGATTGTTGGTGTAATGAAGGGGCTGGCGAACTTGGACATCAGCCGCGTGGAGTTCGTCTGTCCTGGTGGGGGAGAGGTCAGCCTCCTTTTCTCGTAGAACCCGGCTGGCGTCCCATCCAGATGGATCGACTTCCCCTCCTGTCAGACAAAGTCGAAGAACTTGACGCGGTAGTGACTCTCGATCTCCGTGAAAGCGTTGCCCTCTACCCACACCTCGGTAATGTTGGGTAACATGTAACAAGGAGAGTCGGCCGACCTCTCCCGATTCCTCTACTTGATTGTGTCTGACGTCCACGCGCTCTAGTACCACGTGCCGCTCGCAAAGCGAACTAAAGCAGATCCAGGCGAATCCAGGACAGGTTGAGTGCAACTTGGCCTAGTTTCTTGTAAATGCCCAGGACGGAATCAATCATGTCATCTGAGAGGTTGAGACGAGATTGTACAAAGATGATAGGCCAGGATGGATGGAAATGAACACATTCGAGGATAAATCGAGGTGAGTGAGCGAAGAGAGATGCGGGAGAATTTCAGTCGGAATGAAGATCAGCGCATTAAAAAGATGCCTGAGGAATGCCCACTTGGATGGTGCTAACTGGGGCGAGACGGAGAATCAGTGGGAGAAGCAGGCCGGGGTGGGTCTTCGCTCGTTGGTGTGACGACCGTGTCCTCCACATGTTCTTCCAGGAATCTGGAATACCCGTGCTGTGGAATGATGATTGCTGCGAAAGGCAAAATCATCTATCACCGTATTGACGAACAGATGAGATACGTCATCGACCCATGAATGGAAAAAAAGGGAATGACGAGAAGAGAGAAACAGGTGAGTGGTGGTGGTTGCACAGGCGGTGAGTGGGAAACAACGGCCCCGGACCGAGATCAGGACCCCGGTCACTGCGCTCGAAGCAATCTGGGCCCGGGTTAGACCAACATTTCATTGGGTTCGTATGTTCACTTTCATTTACACTACAAATCTCTCCTTGTCCCCATATATCCCTTGAAGCTTGAAGCTTGACCTACGCTCGGTCGCTGACAACGCTCTGAGACTCACCGTGTCAGTGTCAGAGAATGTCGTTATATTTGTTATGGTCGTCTCTGGTCCGAGAGAAGTGACGGACGACGACCCCGGAGGGACCTCCTACATTCGGACCTTCACTAGGTTGTTTTTGCCTGGAGGATTCACTCCCACAAGAAGTTCCGCCATCAAAGATAAGTAAGTTGCTCAGCAGACTTCTCGAACCTTCGGCGCGAGGTCTATCTGTACTCATACTACTAAAGGCGATTCTCACTATGCATTTGGTTGATGACCGACGTTAGCTTGAGCTCACTAGAAACGAATGTCTCCCTGCAGATGACCGATACCGTATTCCAATATGGGGGTGGCATCGCGTACACCTTTATTCCGAGCGCTCGGAATGGCGATTTAATTGGTGCAGTTGACCCTTGTGGTCCATCCGAAACTACAGTATCGTATATCAGACGTCCACGACCACAGGCTGATCCAATGCCGCTAATGACCCGATTCGGGAACAGCACATTTTTGGAGGTTCGTCGCCGTACCAACGGGGCCAACCCCGCTCATTAACGTTCATTAACCATTACGAGTCAAGGTGTTTCAACCGTCTTCACATCTCATCTGGACATCAACGCATTTCCCAAGCGGTTATTCTAAAGGCGCCTTTCCGCCAACAAGCGGGAGCGCGAGAAGCTCAAGGGGTTCTTATCAGAGAAGGCGGTAGGGGTTCCCTCTCTCTTCAGGACGCTCATCCGCTCACGCGTGAACAGAAGGAGGCCGCGAATGTACGAGTACAGGGCCCATCACGCGGCCTGTGAGGTCCTCGTCAAGTTTTGCTCCGTGCGCATCTTGCATGATCGCGTCTGACCATTTCACGCCCCTGCGCCCGTGATAGCGCCCTATCACGGGCGCTAGTGCACCTGCGTGTCGTAATTAATCACCCTTTACAAGACTACGCCTCAAAGCGTGCGGGCGTGCCAGTGGTGGAACATCTTTCCTCGTGTCACTCGGGGGCAAGTTGCCTTCATTTATTTTTCCTGTTCCATCCTGCTGCTCTATTCAACGTGTACGCTACTATTACCCATTAATTATCTGATATACTGCGTCTTGACCTTCATCCCAAGTCCCCCCACTCCTCTCGGAGGAGTGGCATAGCTTCCCGTCAAGCGTTGGTGATCAGCAGGGCGTACTTGCCACCATGACATGAGCTGTGTGTGACGCGAGTCTTGAGCGTTGCGAGTTGACACGTTGACGAGTGACGATCGACTTGCAGTGGTCGGTGAGTATTTATCACATTACTCCATCGTCCGCGTCCCTCTTCGTTCATTGAGTGGCCCCGTTTGCGCGTCCGGCGAGTCGTGGAGATGGATGTCAGTTGGTGTGATGGGTGCGGAGTTAGGGATTGGGGGTGCGAATAAATGCGTGCATGTTCCATATATAGGACTGTGCAAAGGGAGGAACATGTAGGAGGAAATCGGTAGTCATTCGGATCGTGGAAAAGTACTACATAGGCACCGTCACGGTAACCTACGGCGCAAAAAAATGGATTCGAGAAAAGAACATAAAAAAATGCCGTTCCTTTCCGCCTCAGCTACTGACCTACAAATACAGGTTGATTTCCGTGCTTATCCACTCAATGAATGTCTTGTCTGAGTGTAAGGTCGAAGGGCCACAGCACTACCAAGCCTCTTGTGCGCTATCCAGAATCCGCTACAACATACAAGCAATGTCCTGTGGCACCTACTGCAGTACTGTGTGAGCCAAGAAGACTCAGATCTGGCGTTCCGGGTTCGGTGTCTTTGCCACGATGTACTTGACGTAGGTCGGGTTCTTTTTGCACAGACGGGCAACAAGCTGAAGTGAGACTGGTGCAGCTGAGACGAATGGGTCGACGGGGACGAGGCAACGATAAAGATAAGAGGTGAAGAACAAAATGAAGCGTCATAGTCAGGTCAGCAATGCCGAAACTCATATGAATAACGTGTAGTAGCCACACTCTGTAATCCATTACGAGTTCTACGCCAATCTGGTCGTGGTAATAGGCGAGAGCTTTATCGAGGATTGCTTGAAATGATACAGCAGGCATTTTGTAGACGATTCCTCGAAAGGATAGAGATACGTTGGCAAATTCGGTGGTAGTTGTGCGAGGTGGTAGGGGAGGGCTCGCAGCAAACACTAGCGCCCGGCCTCGTGGCCGTACAGAGCACCGCCTCTTTGGAAAGTCCTACGCTGTACCCGTAACGGAGCAGCGACCATCGCCCTCACCATCTCCAGACCATCGCTACGACCCGTGAAAATATAGAATTTAAGTGCGGTGGTATCCCATAACATAAGTACAAACGAGAGACACACATACAGTAAACCAAACACTATCCAGACCCTCCGGCTTGGTTCTGACTGAACACCTTCAACCAACCGTCCCCCATCTCCGATCTGAGCGCCTCGACCCGCGCCCGGAACGCGCCCGCCTCCTTGATCTCCTCCCCCACCCCATCCTCGACCTTCCCGGGCGCCTCAAACACGCAGCGCGCGCACACCGCCGAGCCGACACGCGCACGTTCATCGTGCGATCTGGCGGCGGGCGCACCAGCACCAGCGATGGCGGGCCGTCAGAGTCTGCCAATGCCAGCGCCGGCGCATACTCGGTATGCGAGCGGCGGTGCTTGAGCGGGACAACGTCCGGTGCCTTCGGCGTCGTGCTGTCTTCCGCCAGAAGGAGCGGTGCGAGATGAGCCTCGGGTGCGGGGGGTAACGACGCCGGCGCCCCGAGGGGAGAGCGCGACGCCGAAGCGGGAGGAGCCGACATGGAGACCGTGACCCACGTGCCGGCAGCGTTCGCGTTCGCTGGTTCTGCGTCCAGGTGCACGATCGGCTTCGCCCGCTTTTTCCGCGGATTCGCGCTGATGGCGGGGAGGAGTGGCGATTGTGGGTGAGAACGTTGCGCTGCTCAAAGAGCTGAGGGCGCTCGGTGGGGCTGGGGCGACTGCCGTCGTTGATGGAGCTGGGGCGGCTGCTGCTGATGGTGCGGTTGTTGCTGTTGCCGCTCCTCCAACGGCACCACTGGTGGCGAATATGCCTTGGACATCGGTCGCGTGGAGTTCATCTGTTCTGATGGGGGGGAAGTCAGGCACCTTCGCTCGTAGAATCCGGCTGGCGTCCCATCCAGAAGGATCGACTTTCCCTCCTTCCAGAAAAAGTCGAAGCACTTGACGCGGTAGTCACTCTCGATCTCCGTGAATGAGTTGCCCTCCCCACCACACCTCGGTAATGTTCGGTAACAACGAGAGTCGGCCCATCTCTCCCGATTCCTCCACTTGATTGTGTCTGGCGTCCACGCGCTCTAGTGCCACGGGTCACTCTAGACCGCAAAGCGAATCCAGGCGATTCCGCGACAGGTTGAGTGCAAGCACTTGACCCAATTTCTTGTAAATGCCGAGCACGGAATCAATCATGTTATCTGAGAGGTTGAGCGAGACGAGATTGTACAAGATGATAAGCCAGGAGGGACCGAGACGAGCAAATCGAGGTGGGTGAGCGAAGAGAGATGTGGGAGGATTTCGGTTGTAATGAAGGTTAGCGCGTTAACTGACAGCGAAAGATGCCTGAGGAATGCCCACTTGGATGGTGCTAACTGGGGCGAGATGGAGGATTCGGTGGGAGAAGGCCGGGGTGGGTCTTCGCTCGTTGGTGTGACGACCGTTTCCTCCGCATGTTCTGCAACGGAATCTGGAAGACGTGTGGTGTGGGATGACGATTGCCGCGAAAGGCTAGAGGGATCTAGAGAAGGGGTAGCTTGTCTCCGGGCAGAACCATTGATCACTGTGTTGATGAACAATCAGATATGTCATCGAGTCCACTGCGTTTGATCATATGCTCTCTGAAAGCCTGTCCCAACCAAGAAGCGTGCGTGGGTGAATGTCAAGGCACTCCAAGCTCTGCGGATTGCGGAATGGATCCAATGGTAACGCGTTTTCGTTTGGAGGGTCCGCCGCTATTTCCACGATCCTCTTGGGACCAGGGGCTCGTAGCGATAGCGGTGGGATCTTAGTGAAGCTGCTAAAGACATACTTTAGCTCCTGGTCCACGCTAGGTGGTTCCGGACGTGTCCAGATGCCAACTCCTAACGAAAGCCGGGAAACGGCAGACAGTGAGGTACGAATGGAAGAGAGGGACATGGAATCGGATGAATCTCCACTGTGAGATACATCGACGTAGTTTATGGGGCGTGCCGGGTTAACAGCCTTCAAGTCGAGGGAGCCGACATGATAGCCGAGGGCTTCGAGGCGGATGAGGATATAGAATAGATGGTGGGTATCGATAGTGAAAGTGAGGGGTTTGGGTCTGGTGGATTGGGGAGTGCTGACCGAGCATGTGAGGAGGGTTGTGCTCCTTCACGACAAGGGAGCAAGGGGATATCTGCTCATTCTCTCGTATCGATAGTTAGATTAGCTATGAACACGTGGATATGGTTTTTCGATTGAACACACCGTCACATCTGCAAGTGGGAGCGGGTGGACTAAATGCGATAAGGAACAAACTGGGGCACTGGCAGGCTTAGTAGGGTCGACGACGAAGGACTGGTGGCCAGAGAGCTGCGGTTGGGAAGGTACATTATTCACGCTCGAGTAACTTAGGAATGACGATACGACGAATACAATGGCGTTTTCAGGTAAAGAAAAGAAAATTGGATTTATGTGAAGGTGTGGAATCAAGACAAGCACGTCACGCATTATGCATCTGAATCACGCGTCACGCGTCACGTATCCGGGTGCTGAATATGGCAATAAGTTAGTCATCATTGTCAGCAATGAGCCCGAACCGCACCTGTAGATCACGCAGATCAATGGACTACGTTTCGTGCTTCGACAATAACTCTGCGATCCTGCCGCGGCCATATGCCAATGCTTCTTGTCTTGGAGTTCGCCCGTAGCTGTTCCGAACGTTCGCGTTTGCACCACGTTCTAGTAACAGCTCAGCAATTTCAAGATATCCGTCGCACGATGCAAAATCCAATGCGGTCCTTTGGTCCCTCTGCCGTGCGTGAAGGTCGGATTCATGGTCAAGTAATAGTCGTACGATGTGAAGTTTTCCCCGTGCTGACGCAATATGCAGCGGGGTGAAACCGTGCACGTCTCGGGAATTCACATCCGCGCCATACTCAATCAACAATTTTGCCACCTCGAGTTGCCCAAACATCGACGCCACAGCCAATGCGGTCTTGAGTTCCTCATCCCTTTCTTCGACATCTGAAACACGGTCAAGTAACGAACGTACGACGTCAACCTGTCCATTTCTTGACGCGGTGCACACCGAAGGCTGCTCATCGTCGCTGGGTTCCACATCTTCACCACATGATTGTTGCGGCTGCACAACGTCTGGGAACTGATTTTGTGGGCTAATTAATGATGCGGTGGGGTTCGCCTCTCTGTCGAGAGACATCATAGATCGGGATAGAAGGTTTGCAACCTCGAGATTCTCGTTGTCAGAGGCCAGGTCGAAAGGTGTCCTGTTGTTGTCATCACGTATATTATGATCTGCACCACATTCCAGTAGGAGCTTCACGAGATCGAGACGGTCTTTGAGTGCTGCTACATGCAAAGGAGTTCGACCATTTTTGTTACGAGAGCCTACATCTGCGCCATGTTGAATGAGCAGTTCTGCTATCTTGATGTGACCGTTTTGCGACGCCGAATGCAAAGGAGTTCCACCATGGTTGCGACGAGAGCCCACATCTGCGCCATGTTGAATGAGCAGTTCTGCTATCTTGATGTGACCCCCAAGCGACGCCGAATGCAAAGGAGTTCGACCATCGTTGTAACGAGGGCCCACATCTGCGCCATGTTGAATGAGCAGTTCTGCTATCTTGATGTGACCGTTTTGCGACGCCGAATGCAAAGAAGTCCAATCGTCGTTGCCACGAGAGTCCACATCTGCGCCATGTTGAATGAGCAGTTCTGCTATCTTGATGTGACCGTTTTGCGACGCCAAATGCAAAGAAGTCCAATCGTCGTTGCCACGAGAGTCCACATCTGCGCCATGTTGAATGAGCAGTTCTGCTATCTTGATGTGACCGTTTTGCGACGCCAAATGCAAAGGAGTTCGACCATCGTTGTAACGAGGGCCCACATCTGCGCCATGTTGAATGAGCAGTTCTGCTATCTTGATGTGACCCCCAAGCGACGCCGAATGCAAAGGAGTCCAATCGTCGTTGCCACGAGAGTCCACATCTGCGCCATGTTGAATGAGCAGTTCTGCTATCTTGATGTGACCCTTTTGCGACGCCGAATGCAAAGGAGTTCCACCATCGTTGTGACGAGGGCCCACATCTGCGCCATGTTGAATGAGCAGTTCTGCTATCTTGATGTGACCGTTTTGCGACGCCGAATGCAAAGGAGTCCAATCGTCGTTGTTACGACAGCTCACATCTGCGCCACTTTCGATTAGGAGCCGAACGGCATCCAGATGTCCACTTTGTGCCGCTCCGAGTAGTGAAGAAAAACCACCTCCGCCCTGCAAGTTCACGTGTGCCCCCTGCTGCAGGAGTAGACGCGATACCTCCATGTCTCCTGCAAACGATGCCGACATTAACGGAGTCCGGCCCTGTCTGTTTCGTAGGTTGATATCTGCATTGTGCTCGAGTAACAACCGCACAATGTCAATCCGTCCGCTTTGCGATGCCCGGTGCAGTGGGCTTGCGCCGCTCATGTCTACGACATTCACATCCGCGCCTCGCTCAAGAAGTGACAAAGCCATCTCGATGTCTTCCCTGATGAACGCAGCAAACAACGGACTCCCGTTATACCCTCCCCTGGCATTGACATCTTCTGGGTAGCTGGCGATCAAGTGTTCTGTGAGCTGGCGGAACCCACAAAGTACGGCATAATATAATGGGACTGCTCGGGGTCTCTCTGGGTGTGTCGTGGGCATGTTTCCTCTCCAGGGGTCATCTATGTCGTATATCCACACCCAAGCAGAGAAGTGTGGCTTGTCTGGATTAAAAAGGTGTTCCATGGCAACTTGAATGGTCGACGATACGTCCTCAAACTGGCCGTGGTCGACCCAGTGTCGGGCAGCGTAATCGGACAACGGAAAGTCCTTAATGCTATCTTTGTCGATGTCGTCGCCAAGTTGGAGTAAGACACTGAGAGAAGCTTGGGCGAGAATGGTATGCGCCGAGAGTGGAACAATGTGATATCCAGAAAGGTCCTCCCTCGCGGTGGCAAGGCGAGACGACGTCAGGAACTCCTTTACTGAAAAATGCGAGAATTGGACAATGCGGGAGCCGTCAACATCGACAACGCTGATGAGACCGGAGCACACAGAAAGAACAGCTTCCTCGGCATCGCCCAGTCGCCAGTCGGGGTTAAATTTGGGGAGCACTCCTTCATCGAACCGGACCGCCAAAATATCGGCAAGTTCCTCCACGCGAAGTGGTCTAATTGATACGGAAAGGCATTGGAAGAGGCGCTGCGCGTGTTGTCGCACCTGTGCGCCGATCGCCAGCAACGCGCGTTCATATGTTTCGTCCAACGTCTTCGGCATATTATTCAAAGTGCTTCGGATATCCGCAGGTAACGTCTGACGCAGCACCTCCAACTGACAAAAGACCCATCTGAACCTGCGGGCGGGATTAATAAGGCCATCGTTTCGAGAAATCATGACGGCAATCACTTACATCCCATCAGCTTTATCTGAGAGGGTATCGATCACCAGCTGCTTATCTCCTTCTCTCCATTTTCGCATCTTTCGATCAGAGCGCACGACCGCATTGATGTAGGTGGTAATGTCCTCCTTTTGCCCGCTTTCATCGTGAAGGGACATACAGAACGGTGCCAAAGGTTCGAAAGTGTCTCGAATGTCGATCTCCGGGCGGCTTGACACACATATGTGTACATTTGGGAGCTTTAACTCGACAAGATGCTCTAGAAAATCGAGCACCCGCTCTCGCGCGGTCCGCAGCCCAGAGATGTTTGGGCACTCGTCGAGAGCGTCAATGATGATGTACATCGCGGGCTGTCCTGGCACTTGGAGCATTTCCACGAGACACCGTGAGAGTGCGTCCTCTGAAGGCTGCGTGTCTCCGGCGTGACCGGAATACAAACGGGACAATATTTGATAGCAGGGATCAGACTCGGCGCTGAGTTGAAACACAAGAGAAGAGAGGAGTCCGCGCAGGTGTTGCTTCTTGGTGTCCTTGAAATCAAAATAATAGTACGCCATTGACGCTAACCCCGCCTTGCACGCGCCGTCGATATTTCGGATGATGGAAGAACTGGCGGAGAGCGTGAGTGACTATAACGAAGGTAGTGAGACACGACCTACAGTAGAATGGTCTTTCCGGAACCCGCTACATGACGCAGAAGAATTAGGGTATTCGCGGCGAGTCTAATGTTGAACGTACGCTTTCCGTGGACCCACAGAAGGGATCCCTTGGCATCCCACTCAGTAAAGACGCTTCTTTCGAAGAGCCATGTGGCAGTTCCATCTTGATGGGATTCGCGTCCAATGTTGTAGTTCTCCGACGGATCTGGAGGGCAAAGCCAACTTTTCGAGTCCCTTTGCATCTGGTCACCTGTAACCCGTCTCAGCGCCACCGGTCGACAATGGGAGTACCAATTTATAACGAACGTCTGATCTTGTTTATATCACTCGCCATTTGTTGCATCGAATCTGTCGTCGCGATCAGCTCGCGCAACATCGATTTACGAATGCGGTGAAAGCATACCCAGAGCGTTCCGGATGCCTTCCGTCGACACTTTCCCGTCTGGTACCAACACAATACCTTAGTCGCGTCAGTAATCGGCTAAGCAACCTTTGCGTACCGTTCATGACTACTTTCACATTATTCATAAGTCCGTGGACCACTTCTAGGGTCTGCGCGACGGTCATCCGGCCCTCCTCCTGAGTGAGACGGTCAAGCCTCCGTAGCACAGCCTCGATCTCGCTCTCTCCTAGCAGCTTCTTCGCGAATTTCTCTATACCATGTTGAGCTACCGTGTATCGAGGACGACGATCGACTCACTGAATCTGCCTTGTTTAATTTGCTTGGTAGCGAGGGCAAACACGGAGAGTAACTCGACCATTATCTTTACGATTATATCGGTCATCGAAGGTGTCAACGGGACATCGGTATAGATCCGGAGGCGCTTGAGGAAGTTTGCGAGACATTCAAACAAGTCAACGAGTGCATCATAGCTTGAGCTGACACCGTTGGCCGCCTAGGATATGCGGATCAGGAAATATGTCGGTTAAACATGTCAAGAGACGTACCGTAATTAGAACGTCCAGGCCAACAAAGATCGCCTTTGCTGGTTGGAACGGGACCTAGCAGCCGAACGGTGGAATCGTCAAGAGGGAAAAGGACATACAGCTCATTAAACTCACAGTCTCGCCAAGAACGCCAGAAAGCGTATGGATGACCTGGACTACTGGGCTGAGCCAGTTGATCAACTTGCGATTTCCATCCCGATAGACTCTGAACGCGTTGGCCTTGTCTTCAAGTAGCTTAAGGACGTCATCGGGAGAATCGCAGCCTCCCAGCTGGTCGGCAAAAGGGTGCTTGTCGAGTTCTACCCCAATCTGGTCGTGGTAATCGGCAAGAGCTTTATCGAGGATCGCTTGAAATGATATAGCAGGCATTTCGTAGATAGTTCTTCGAAGAGATAGAGATCCGTTGGCAAATTCGGTGGTTGTTGTGCGAGGTGGTAGGGCGGAGGGCTTGCAGCGAACACTAGCGCCCGGCCTCGTGGCCGTACAGAGCACCGCCTCTTTGGAACGTCCTACGCTGTACCCACAACGGAGCAGCGACCATCGCCCTCACCATCTCCAGACCAGGGCCATGACCCGTGAAAATATAGAATTTAAGTGCGGTGGTATCCCATAACATAAGTACAAACGAGAGAGAGACACACATACAGTAAACCAAACACTATCCAGACCCTCCGGCGTGGCTCTGACTGAACACCTTCAACCAACCGTCCCCCATCTCCGATCTGAGCGCCTCGACCCGCGCCCGGAACGCGTCCGCCTCCTTGATCTCCTCCCCCACACCATCCTCCACCTTCCCAGGCGCCTCAAACACAGACGCAGCAGCGCGCGCACGCCGCGCCGCAGACCGCCGAGCCGACACGCGCACGCTCATCGTGCGATCCGGCGGCGGGCGCACCAGCACTGGCGACGGCGGGCCGTCCGAGTCCGCCAATGCCAGCGCCGGCGCCGGCGCATACTCGGTATGCGAGCGGCGGTGCTTGGGTGGGACGACGTCCGCGCCTTCGGCGTCGTGCTGTCCTCCGCCACCAGAAGGAGCGGTGCGAGAGGGCCTCGGGGGTAATGACGCGGGCGCCCCGAGCGGAGAGCGCGACGCCGAAGGGGGAGAGCCGACATGCTCGCTTGGCTCCTCCGAGACCGTGATCCACGCGTTCGCGTTCGCCGGGTCTCCGTCCAGGTGCACGATGCGCTTCGCCCGCTTTTTCCGCGGCTTGGCGCTGGTGGCAGGGAGGAGCGGCGATGGTTGGTGCGACGAGGGGGCTGGCGAAAACGCTGGGCTGCTCGAAGAGCTGGCGCCGCTCGATGGGCTGGGGCGACTGCCGTCGTTGATGGAGCTGGGGCGGCTGCTGGTGCTGGTGCAATTGTCGCTGTTGCCGCTCCTCCAACAGGCACCACTGGTGGCGAATATGCCTTGGACATCGGTCGCGTGGAGTTCATCTGCTCTGGTGGAGGGGAGGTCAGGCTCCTTCGCTCGTAGAACCCGGCTGGCGTCCCA